>JAOUQV010314177.1:0-13064 GCA_028565295.1 Aspidoras spilotus
TGGTATGTCACCCATAATGTTGTGTGCATTGCAATATTTTGAGCAAAACTGTGCTCTTACGCTGCTAATTGTACCTTTACACTCTGCTTTCACTGGTGCAATGTGCAATAATGAAGATTGGCCACCAGGCTTGTCCAGGTGTTTCAGTTTCATTGTCTAACCCCTGTATGTACGCTGTGGTTCCATTACATTTGTATGCAAAACTGTTTTAATACTACCGGAAAGTCATGATACGGTTGAACTAGCCTTGCACACAATGGAATTGGTCCTCCGCATTTAAACCATCCACCATTCATGAAGTGAAACACACATATAAACATGCATTCGTGAAGTGAACACACCTGCCAGCCTCAACAGATCCCAGGGAGCAATCAGTGTAGGTTTCTTGCCCAAGGTCAATTCAGCCGTATAACCCCAGAGCAAATCAGTCACATGTGCTGACCTCATAAGTGTGTGTATAAAGAATTTCCTTATGGGGATCAGTAACAGTAATCCAAACTAGTGTGTTTCACTGCAAGGATTTAAAAGAATCTCATTAAAAACATTTACTCATTTTCTTCCGGTTAATCCACACGGATTAGCCGGTGCCCACCCAGCCACTTTGAGGGAAAGGGAAGGAACAACCCTAGACCGGGCGCCAGTACATCATAGAGCACACTCACACACAATTATACACACATTCACACGCTAAGTGCCACTTTAGAGACATTCCAAAGACATGCATTAATTGGTGAAACCCACCTGAACACGGGCACAACATACAGAAATTTCCCAAGCAAACATATGTGCTTCAGCAATGGAGATCCAGTCACATGTATCATAAATATTTGACTTGCAGGCATGTTTGTGCCTGGAGATACAGTATCATACAGTAACATACGATTACAAACTTTGCTCATTCATATTTTGGTGTGGAATTTTCATGTTCTCCACATGTTCACAGGGGTTTTCTGGTTTTCCCGTAGTCGAAAGACATGCATGCTAGGTGAATTGGAGGTGCCAATTGTCCAGGCGTAAGCCGCGAAAAGTTTTCCTTAGGAAGGTCATCCAGCGTAAAACATGTCCAAGCTCGGAAATGTGAGTATCTTGCTTTTGGCAACCCCTGGTGACACGGAGAAGCTGAAACACAAAAAAAAAAATTTAAGTTTGTCAACCTTCATGCGTGGTGGCAAGCAGCCATTCTGATGACACAGAAATTAGACTCATAGAAGGGACACTTCTGCTTATGTTTAGAAATCACTGAGTGTGTCCATGATCATGCTTTTGCATCATCAATTACACAAGCATGCACTCTATCCATCTGTCTCTTTTTCAGCCTGAACTCTCTCTATCACACGTGTACACAAGACTCATTTGGCAGTTGGTCAGAGTGAGTGAATAAGGGCAAGATGAAGAAACTCAAAAGTGACTAACTTTGTCTTTTACGTTTTGGGATAAATCTCTTTCTTTCTCTCATGCTCACTTTCGCTGTCTCTCTCGCTCACCCTCCCTTTTCTCTGCCTCCATCTGGCTTGCTTTTAACAGCATTTGCACCGACCAATCATTCACATTGAAAATAAAACACTAGTGCCCAAATGGGTCTCTTTCCCCTCACTCATCAAAACACTTACCATGGTCTCTCAGCAGATCATAAATCACATTTATTAAAAGCAACATTTATAGCCTTCTATGCTCATAAATCCCATTTCCACTGGTGTACCAAAGCCTGTGCAATGGAGAGTCCCGCACAATGATTATTACAGAGTGTTACAATAAGACAAGCTCAGCTTCAAATCATGTTTAAAGACAGGAGAGATTGAGACAGATCTGGAGACCAGGGCATATTCTACATTGTGCATCAGAGACATCAAGGAACAGACTCCACAAGGTGGTGAGTTTAATGCTAGTTTGATGCTCACCTCTCTGATCATACGTGGCTGCTGTGTCACCTGTGTCACCTGTGTCACGTACGTGCTGCTGAATCCCTTGAGTGGAGAGACTGGACCTTATAAAAGGTCAGAAACAGGGCACTTTAGTAGTGATTATATATAATCTGCCATGTGATATGCATGCTCTGACAGTCATAGTTGTTACACAGACTGCTTAGTTTACAGGTTAAATATAAGTCACTTTTATCAAATATACTTGCCATGTATTTGGGTTGGGGGGCATAGCGGCTCTATGAAGGACCTGTGTTCTCTTCATGTGCACAAGGGTTCAATCTGGGTACTCCAGTTTTCTCCCTGACAGTCTAAAGAGATTCACGCTAGGTAAATTGGAAATGCTAAATTGTCATTGAATTATGTAAGGCTATATGACTTTGTGTATAAGATGTGAAACATGTGTATGAGTATGACTTTATTCCTGTCATTAAAATGCCCATTGATGCGAAAAATATCGTTAATCAATAAACAATACATTTGCTTCCATGGCCTCAAACATACCACCTAGTGATGAAAATGCGCCAACGATGAACACCTGTGAGGAGCCAGCGCATATTGTTACACTGTTTCTGGTTGTAGCGCCACAGGTACGCTAAGCTGCTACGAAGTAATTTAAGTTGATGAAATATTTAGCGTCTTTTCTTAGCGTTCAGGTTCTAGGAATTCCGACTCATGGAATTCTGACTTTGTTCTTAGCGTTCTCTCTTTCTCTTCTGCATCTTATTTTCTTATTTAAGGACCCAAACCGCTATTTTAGTAAGTGGAGTTGCTGTCTCTTCCCTGCTTTCAATCAGCTGCCGTGTTGTCCCGGTTCCAAAGGGGTAAAACACCCATTGCTCATTCTGTTGAAGGCAGATTGCAATTTTGCTTCCCTGTTACGTGCCTCACTTTTCTGCTGCATTTTCTCGTGCCCCTTTTGTTTTTTTGCCTTTGTTCCATCCTTTCATTATTTCCTTATAGCTCAGCACAGTAATTCACTATACTACCTTTCTTAACATCAATGGTTCAAGTCCCATCACTGATGAGGCTTTTAAGACTATGGTACTAATCCTTGGTTTTAGGTTTTAAGAGCTCCTTTTGTTTATTAATTCATTAATTTTCTATACCTGCTTAATCCTAGTTTAGGGTTACGAGAAAGCCGGTGCCCACCCGGCAACTCTAGGTGCGAGGTCAGGAACAACCCTAGACAAGGTGCTAATCCATCATAGGGCACAAACAATCATACACACACATTCTCATGCTGATGGACACCAATTAACCTATTATGTATGTCTTTGGAATTCAGGAGGAAACCGGAGAACCCGGAGAAAACATGCACGATCACTGGGAGAACATAGAACTCCACACAGAATTTTCCCGAGCTTGAACCCGGGATCTTCTTGCTGTGAGGCTACAGCACTATCCACTGCGCCACTGTGCTCTTTTTGTTTCCCAATTGCTCATCGTCCATCTCAGGCAATTGGATTCAAAAATCCGATCCTGAAACGGATCCTTTGTTCGGCATCTTTTCCTGTGTACTGCATAAAATGCCCCTGGAGTGTCTGGGTTATGCTTGTGCTAACAGATAATCTAGCCATTGTTACCCTTGGTTTTATTGGGGTTTTTATACCTTGTTCTCTTGATTACTGCCTTCTTTAGTCACAATTGTCATTATGTGTTATTTATGTGTCATTAATAGTGCTCTGTGTAGTGATTACTTGTGCATTGGGGTAAATGTTTTGTCCCAGGCTAGTCCATAATCTTACATTAGGTTAGAGATACTTTCTGTGGTGTGTCATCCATTTACCACACAGATAGCTAAATGTATTTAGGTATGGTATGCTAACAAATTCAAACGCAAACTTTACCTGTAGAATGAACCCTCACTCTGGTCTATTTCCATTCCACAACCATGCCTCAATGTCAGTATGGTTTTCTGCATCATGATAAAAAAACTAATTCGGCCCAGAGAATATTTTCTGCATCTTGTTCTACTAAAGTCTTTAAACCTATACTCTACAAAATGTTATTCATTTCTGTGTGAGATGCCATATACAGTATGTTTCCAAGAATAACTTCAAGAAGTTCCCCTCAATATGGTATAGTTTTCTCTATTTGCTTAGGATGAAAAGCATCCATGTATTATGATGTTCCCACCACCATGCTTCACTGTCAGTATGGTTTTTACAACATGATAAAAAAGATGAATTGGAAAGCAAATGCAACTCATGTCTGTGTGGCATGCCATATGCAGTATGTTTAGTCCCAGACTAGTCCGGTTGGGGATATTTTTATCGTCCATGATGCACAAATTCAAGCCTGTTAAAATGCATAAAAATGGATCCCAATGGTCAGGATGTAAAAGATTCACAGGGAAAGGACAGAAGGAGGTGAAAGTAGGAGGAGAGAAACTATTCCATGCTATGGCTACATTGACAGCTGTTATAATTTAAATGTCGATTATCTCCAGCTTCCTCAAAGCAGCACATTTTACCCAATGCTAGTGCTGTTGATTTGCTTCAGTTCGGAAAGTAGATCGAAGAAAGAGAGGCTCAGGCTTCTGGGCTCCCTGTGGACTCCTCCTTTTTTATTGAACAGGATCTGTGGATATCAGCATGCTTCTAAAATAACTGTTTCTGATATCATACATTTTATAGGTCATTTCACACTTCTAAATCGGGGTACTGGCGAATAGACCAGCAGGACTACGTGGCCGTCCGGATCAAAGGGTTTAGCATAAATTATGACTCAAAGGCATCACATCAGGGAGCAGTAATCAGGAATATAGTGCTGTGGTGAAAAGCAAATAAGCTGAAACACACACGCTCATGCACACACACTTAAACTAGTAAGGTACTCTCTATAATCATGGAGGGTGACAGCTATATTGACCCTGCTTTAGGGATGGCAACATTAATATACTAGTTAATCAAAAATTAACTGACTACGGTTAGAAATGCAGTGGCCCGCGGTGCATACAGAGGGAACCCTTTTTGCATAACGTCTCCCAATGCTGGTCCCCATGAATGCTAATACAAACTTCATGCAAATGCGTACACCAATATTATCCTATTACCCCGTATTTAAATTGAAATGGTGTTTGTCACATACATACAAGTAGTCATACATTGTCATACATTGTACAGCATGCAGTGAAATGCTTTTTATCAGGGATCGCTACTTTACTGCACCCCTGGAGGAAGAAGGTTTTAGGTTTTTTTTTGCCTAAAAACCAAAAAGAACAGCTTGTGGGCTTGAACTCTTGACCTTCTGAGCAGTATAACCCAGACTGCCATCACTGTCCACTAATAATTCTATTAAGTAAAGAATGAAACTAATTTTCAGGGAAGCATGATGGCGCAGTAGTAGAGATGTCTCCGGGTGGAACGACCTGGGAAATTTCAGTGTGGCATTAGCATGTTCTCCCTGTCTTTATGTGGGTTTTATTAAGGTGCTTCGGTTTCCATGCATGTTAGGTGAACCTAAATTGGCGCTTAGCGCATGTATGTTTGTGTGACTGTGTGTGCCCTATGATGGATTGGTGCTCTGTCTAGAGTTGTTCTTACCTTTGCGCCTATAATTGGTGGGTGAGCACCGGCTGGCCCGTGACATCTTATGATTTAAGCAGAAGAAAATGAATTTGCATGCATATAGTATGCTAGGGCTGCATGATCATTAAGCAAACACCATACTGCAAATTGAAGTACGAAATTAACACGAAAACGGACATAAGGCTTTGTCTGTATCCATATAATTATCTGTCCTTTATGTTGAGCATAAATGAGGCTAAAGCATTCTATTAAACCAAATGAGAAAGGCAGACACTCTGTATAATGGATTGTATCTAGTGAAAACTTTTAGATTTTCAAAAAATATTTAGGCAAGTACCTGTTCTTTCCTCAAGGTTATCTGTTTTGGTGCAGGTTGTTTGTTGCTTCCATTATTTGTCTGTCAGTCAGGATTATGGAAAAAGCTTCTGGCCAACATTTCAGGAATCTTGGTAGAAGGATGCACAGTGGGCCAAGGACGAACCCTCATAGGAAAATTACAAAGACGCACAACTTACTCAGTCGCACAACTTTGAGGACTGGATAGATCAGTCGGTAGAGTGTGCTTCTGGAGAAAATATAGAGATTTTTTAATAGGGGGATTGAATCCCTGGGTGGGGCTGCGGTGGCTGACAAGAGATTGTGTATTAGATTTGGCATTACTGTATATCCAGACATTTTGTGGTACAGTTATGGATTTTAATATAAACTTTTTGCCTCAGCAGTGTCCTGTATTCTCCATGTACCCATCTTGCGGTTATTGTTAATTTTTTATAATCTTTTCTGAACTGCATAGCTATTCATCAGCTCCTCACTAGGGTAAGTATTGGCCAGCAAGCTAATGCAACACCTCCTTGGCAGTGAATGAAAACTGATATGAGCTGAATTAATATTGACCTGAGAAATGTAGTTACACTGACAGTGTCTATTATTCAGCTGTTCTGATGGCAACTCTCAAGCCCATAATCAGTGGAATGCTGGCAAATGATTATTTTTCCTTTCTCCAAGCCTGGCAGAGTGTCTTCTTGCAGAATAACAGGAGTTAAAGTGATTCCCATTGTTCAGTTGCTTGGCAGGGAGGCAGAGTGTGAGAGAGGCGGACAGAGAGAGCAAGTCATTTCTACTATAATAGGAGTGCACTCAGCAGGGTGCCTAGATCACTCAGATGAACTTAAATGCTGTAGGGCACTGTGGATGTCTCTCACACTCATTGCCAAGCTTACTGCTTTGCTCTCCTTGAGAAATGCCAGGGATGCTGGAAACATGTGAGCAGCATGAGTAAGAACTCGGGGAATGAGAGCAAAGATCCACTCGAGTGAACTTTGTCATTCCAGACTAATCTAGTAAAGATGCCGGGCTTGTAATTTGCAGGTCGAGCCAAATAAATCTCCACCAAGGTGCAATCATGAGGTGGAGTGCAGTGATGCCAGTGATCAGTAAAGCAGAACCGAAGCATAACCTATATTCTCAAGGGTTTGTATATTATCCATGAGGGTAAGTCAAAAATGATCCGCCTTCATGCTGTAGAATTTATTCAGATTTTGTGGGTATTTTCTATTCCTGTTTCAATTCAATTTTCTGCATTTTTCAACCTTGTTAGCCACAAATACACCACTGTCTTTGCCTCTTTATGAGATAAGAAATTTCCTTGTATGGCTTCTTTAAGGGGACCAAAAAATGTCCTATAGGCAGAACATGTCAGGTTTTAATGTGGGAAGGCATTTTATTTGTGACTGTGGTGCAAGAAATTTGGCTGCTCCATTTGAGATTGGCACGAAACATAAGCAGCATGAAGTGATTCATTTATTTTCTGTTCTCTGAGGGTGCCTGTAAACTAAATTTGGGTCCAAAATAGTCGACTTTAAAATGGCCGCCATGGTCACCACCTATCTTGAAAAGTTTTCCCCCTTCCATATACTAATACCACAAGGTAATATCACCAACCATTCCCATTTTATTTAGGTGTATCCATATAAATGGCCCACCCTCTATAACAGGCAGATACGTATTTCTCTTAACATTGAGCTCAGTTAAGTGTGTGTGCTACACATAAGTAAGCATTGAGGATGTATACTTTGACGTGTAGTGAGGTATGTTTGACACAGGCATGTGTAACTATTACACTCAGCGAGGAAGTGCAGCTCTGTCTCTACAGTGTGGTGTTGTCTCTCTGATCTTTGGGAAGCCATTATTTTTGATACAAGCCATCTCTATGTGGAGTGTGTGTGCATTGAGTCTGTACTTTGCCAGTGTGGTTCTTTGTTTAATGTCAGCCATTGTGTTCAGGTACTCGGCTACAGTGTACTGTACTGGAATTTTAGGGACATCATTTCAGCTGGGTGTTTGTCCCAGGGGACCAGGTCCGACAGTACAGGTCCTGTATAGACCCTGTTCTGTGGGGGACAACAGGACCAAGTGATCTCAGAGTCATGAAGAATGAGACCGGGTGCTGCAGAGCACTCTAGACATGTGGCCAATTCATTAATATAAATGTTAAATAAACTACAGCCCTGTCTCACTCCATGCTCCAGAGAAATAAAACCTTTCCTTTTGTTAAAACACACAGCTCTGCACAGTTAGCAGAGGCAAAGCATGTGTCCATGAGAGATTGAGCGTTTCGGTGCATGTCAGGACTGGGGGAAGCTGTGTTTGCAGGTGCATGGAAGGAAGTGTGAGAGAACAGCGGCACTTCACCACGAGACATGATCCAATTAAGGGAGAAACGGGAGAATATGGAAAAACTGAAAATGTATTCAGCTCTTCAATATGGTAGTCATATTCAGATTGGGATGAAGCTACCTTTGATGGAAATATATTGTGACATCATCATCCGAATATACGTCCCAGATTGAAGCATAACGTTGTGATTAAAATGGAAAAACAAAACCTGACAGCGAATGTGCTGTGGAACACTTAACAGTGAAAACACAAAAACTCAAAGCTGTTTCACGGAATGAAACACTACAGAAGTCCATGAACAAAACACACACATGTACACACAACCCAATTTAGAAATAATGAAACAATGAACATCGCTGGAATGTGTAAAAGCCAGCGCTTATATACGGTGCTCTAATTAACAAAAAGGAAGTCTCAGAAAGGCTGTCCTCCAAAAATAGAAGGAACCAAGTAGCCCTAGTGTGTCCATGAAAAGAAGAAAACACAAAATGAACAGAACAGGTGACCGAAGGTGAGCTGCAACACCTGACACAGAGTTTTTGTCCAAAAAAACAGAGAAGCAAAGTCCCACAGACCACAGAAATGAAAAAATAGATAAATTAACACAACAGGCAATTGTGAATACATGATCTTCGTATTCCAGTCTTTTTTCTGTACTCATTGTTAGTGTACATAAATGTAATAATGTCATATATTTCACCCCATTCCACTTTGGAACAGTTTATAATATATAATATCGTGTAAGTCGATGAGGCAGTGTAGGGTGTAATATATAATTACTGGTGCAGTGTATTGGTATAAATCCGATCTGACTCAAGACACATAAGGAAGTCTATAAGTCTGGAATGACTGATACTACACAGTAACTACCACAGATTACTGCTCACACAGATGCCTCAGTAAATATTATGGTCCAGTTTATCTCCATGTTTATAGATGGGTGTTATCAGACCTTGAGTTCAGATGTCAGGGAAGTGACCTGCCCTCAGCATCAGGTTAAATAGCTTGAGAATGGCCAGTTGGAATTTTCTGCTTGTGTATTTGGTCGTTTTGTTTAAGATGCCGTCAGGTCCGACTCAATCTATTAGGTTTTAGGTGAGGGATTTTCCAGTTCCAGGTCCTGATTAGTAATGGGGAGTGCAGGGGAATCTAGAAGTCATTTATTCCTAATGCTAATTATTATAATTCCGGGCATTTTCTCTACTACCTTAAACTGCATATTTTAGTCACACACACACACACACACACACACGAATGGCGTTGCCTGTGCTAATTAAAATCACCTGAGCCCCTCTCACCTTGCTCAGCTGGTATGTAATATATTTCAATTTGTTTTATAAAGTTTAGACAAAACCAGTGGAAAAAACAATATATCAGCTATATTATCAAAAAAATAACAATGGGGTGATGAAAAAAAAATTCCAGAAAGCACAACCGAGTACTTTGTGAATGAAAAGTTCATTATTATAATGCTGCTATTTTAAAATGTCCGTCATTTTGGAATTTGTTGTGGTCAGAAATTATGAGAAAATGTACATCATGTCATAATAATCTCTCTGAATTTCAATACACTTTGTCTATTGATTTTATGTTCTCTCATTTAAAATGCTGAGTCACAAGCCACGAATGCACCGCTGTCGTCAATTACTGCATAGGCAGAGCAATTAGGTCAGAATGATTTGTCTAGTATGAGTGCACCCTTATGCTTGTTGTTTGGCCAAGCAATGTCCTGAGTCATGAACGTAACTGTTTGTATACTTATGTGATGGCAGAGCCACTTAATCCTAGTTTTAGGCTTACCGGGAAGCCGGTGCCCATCCGGCAACTCTGGATGTGAGGGCTGGAACAACCCTAGACAGGGCGCCAATCCATCATAGGGTACACATACACACACAATCACACTAATGGTCAATTAAGAGACACCAATTAACCTATTATGCATCTTTGGAATGCCAAACCAAAGTACCCGGAGAAAACTCATGCAAACTACGCACAAAAATTCCCAAGGTGTCCCACCCAGGGCTCGCATCTGGGATGTTCTTGCTGTAACAAACTATCCATTAAGCCACCATGACATCCCACTTCCAGTTTTACATAATGTAAACACATGAGGATATTTTGGAAAAACAGAACACAGAACAGGGGCGCGTAGTTGTGTTCAATCACACGTCATTTCTCTTTAAAACATTCCGCCATTTTGTCCGCACTGCCCCTATCATTTTTGTGAAACGCCTCATCAATTTCAGACTACTTGCACAACCGGTGTGGCAAAATGATGCAGGATCTGCGAGGTGGCTATTTCAAGTTATAGCAAATACAGTAGAGGAAATCATTATTTGATCCCTCGCCGAAGTTTGCCCACTGACATAGAAATAAACAGTCTGTAATTTTAATGGTAGGTTTATTTTATCAATGAGAGAAAGAACATCAAAAAGAAAATCCAGGACATCTTGATTTGCATTTCATTGGGTGAAATATACCACAGTGTTTGAACCCTCCAGCAAAACAAGATGTTGGCAGGCACAAATGTCCGATGCTTCTTCTAGGTGATGACCAGGTTTGCACACATATCATGAGGAACTTTGGTCCACTCTTCTTTGCAGACCATCTCTAAATCATTATGTCACTCCGAGGCTGAGCTTCATATCCCTCTATAAGCTTTATATGGGATTAAGGTCTGGAGACCGACTAGGCTACTCCATGACCTTAATGTGCTTCTTTGTGAGCCACTGAATTGTTGACTTGAATGAAAGTTTTGAGTCATTGTTGTGTTTGAAGACCTATTCATGGTAGAGGGAAGAAGGTTGTCACTCAGGATTTTAGGGTACATGGCCCTAGCCATCCATCCATTGAAACAGTGACGTTTGTACTGTGCTTTTTGCAGTGAAACAAAGCATAATGTCTCCACCACCATGCTTTATGCCATGCGTTAATTTGCTAAAGAATGCTAGAGAGCTTGATTTTGTTCTCATCTGACCACAGCAACTTCTCCCAAGCACTCACTGGCAAACTTCAGACCTGCATATTTGCTTTCCTGAGCAGGGGGACCTTGCGGGCATCACAGGACTTTATTCCATTCCAATGTGTTACCAATGATTTTCTTGGTCCCAGCTGCCTTAAGATCATTACCAAGCTCCTCTCGTGTAGTTATAGGCTGCTCCCTAACCTTTGCTATGATAGTTAACAGTTTGCATGGAGCGCAAGAACAAGGTCTTTGTGTGTTTCTTTCATTTTCAAACATATGTACAAACAGTTGTCTCCTTCTCACCAGCTTTGTGGTTTTCTATCCCATCCAGCCTTGTGCAGGTCTACAAGCTTGTCTCTGACATCTTTAGACAGCTCTTTGGTCTTGCTCTTGTTGGAGAGGTTGGAGTATGATTGATTGATTGTGACAAGTTAAGAAAGGTGTTAGAAGAGTCTAACCTGTCTGTGGGAGTCGGAACTCCCAGTATATCCCTATCCCTAAATCCCTAAATGTCATGCTTCTTTACCTGCATAACCAGCAACCTACATGATATTTGCCTGCATTCCATAAAAAGAATAAAGCAACGTGTAACGCGATGCATCGAACTTCACTTCTTTATTCCTATAAGGCATATTGTTTCATACATCACATGTCATGTATCATTGCAAAGCGACACATTATGCCTCGAAAGTGCCCTAAGACACTCGAACCCATTTGTACTTGATGCTAAAGCTAATGAGCCAGTCAGTCAGTGTAAGACTGAAGTCAAAAGAACACTTCGTCACTGTTCTTGCAGGACGACTCACAACATTCTCATCTATATGCACTGTTATGGCACTATAGCATAATACTTCCTCTTACTTTTTTTTTTTTTTACAAGCCTAAGGCTGCATCTAAAATGGCATACTTCCATACTAGTTAGTATGCAGAGCTAATGCACGGCAAGATGTAATAAGCCTGAAAAGTTCTCGGATGTCATACTAGATTGGAAGAGATTTTCGAGTATGACTCACCAGTACACAATCCGAACTAGAAATATCTCTTAATTTACCTGGCGTAACGTCTTGGGACAAGTTTGCTAGGATGGCAGATTGAGCAGTACATACTCGCTCCAAACTAGTACTTAGTAGTCAAGTATTCAAAGCAAAATTATAAACATAATGTATAACAGTACTGTACATACTAATACCGTAGTACGCATTGAAACTTCTTTTATATACCAATAAATTATGTTCTTGCATTTTATATAATATATGTCACTAAAATAGCTGAATATATTTTTTGCACCCTTTCAAATTTCAGAAAAAAATAATCTTGCCAAAAGATATTTGACAGAATGTGTTGGGAGCTGGTGGAGTGTTTTTGCATAATATGCTCCCTTAAAAATTTCCTGCAGGGTCGAGGCACTAGAGAATAAGCAGTGGTGATGTGGGAGGATTTAGTGAATTGCTTCCCTCTGCAGAAGAGCAAATCATAAATCCATGAAATGGTCATTTTCAGATTTACTCCCAGAACCTGCTTGAGAGTGGGTATGAGTCAGGGCAACAATTTTCATAATGAAACAATCAAAAGATGAGCTGCATTTTGACCCAGACATGCTGTTTGCAACAACGATTGACACTAAAGGCATTTACATAGACGTATTCCTGCAAACTGGAATGCATCGTCAGAATTCCTTCTACTGATGATGCAGATGCAGTGCTGTGTCCCATATTGTTTTTTTTTTTTACATAGCACCAAATTGTATTCGGGATGTTTATTTGTGGCGGCATGGTAACGTAGTGGGTAGTGCTGTCACCTGACAGAAAAAACGATCCGTGTCCGATCACAGTTTCCTAGTGGAGTTTACATGCTCTCCTCGTGTACACGTGGGTTTTCTCTGGCTGTGGGTTTGCATGTGTGAGAGTATGTACAGGGGTTGGACAATGAAACTGAAACACCTGGTTTTAGACCACAATAATTTATTAGTAT
>JAOUQV010314202.1:0-13059 GCA_028565295.1 Aspidoras spilotus
GTTGTGCGCATTGCAATATTTTGAGCAAAACTGTGCTCTTACCCTGCTAATTGAACCTTCACACTCTGCTCTTACTGTGCAATGTGCAATTAATGAAGAGTTGCCACCAGGCTTGTCCAATTTAACCATAAAACCTCCCACACTAAAATGACAGGTGTTTTAGTTTCATTGTCTAACCCCTGTATATATATTGTATACTGTATGATACACACAGACCATACTGTATATATATGTCTGTCTTATACAGTATACTGTATGCCATATAACTTTTTTCCTTTCCAGAGGAAGATGAAACAGATGCCACTGAGTTCGACCTCGGGACTAAGATTAAGACGCCTAAGGAGGTGATGCTTGAAGAGCTGTCGTTGTTGAAAGGGAGAGGCTCAATGATGTTCAAAATGAGACAACAGAGAGTGGATAAGTTCATCATCAGCGCTGAGGACATGGTAAGACTACAGGAGGCTCTGTAAGTCAAATTACAGACATGAATTTAAAATGGATGTATACAGTTTAAATCACATAAATGAGTTTACATCATTCATGCAGAACTGTTTACCTGGTCATTCTTGAATATATAAGTGTAGCTAGATTAAGAATATTTGGATAAATACGGCTTAATTAATTGACCAATTACAGTATGCAGACATCGGGAAACAGACTTGCTATGGCAGCCGCACCAGTTTGCCTCACTAGTTTGCGGCTCGCCTCTTAAATAAACGACAGATCGTCAACTTCCCAATTTAAGTTGCAATTTTTTGTGCTGGAATGTACTACTATAATCTCCAGAAATAGCCACAGAAAGAAGGCTACTGGATTTTGCTATGAAAACAAAGTCTTTGTGATAGGCTCCAGAAGAACTATGGCAGATTCTCCTAGATACTCTTGATTGGCAGACTCTTTATTATATCTAGAGATATGATGTAACCCACTTTATCTCATATAACAGCACAGTTGCAATGTATCAAGTATTATAGAGCAGTTGTTTATAATCTATTGATAATTCAATGTTGAGGTTTATAATTATTATAATGCTTATTAACGGCTACCAATCTCCTTGTAAAATATTGCATTTTAGAGCTTTTTCTTTATTTCCGAATATTTCTAGCATAACCTCCAGAACCTGGCACTTCCTGTAAACTGTGAAAAGATGCCACCTGAGACCCTGCCTAAACCAAATCTACCAAAAGGTAAGTTTCTTGCCTTTCTATTAAATATATGCCACTGATGGTTAAAATGGTAATGGAAATTTAGAATTCCTGAAAAACCAAATAATTTGCACGTGACAGGATCCCATGCTGACCATTTTGATATTATGAAAGTTATAAAAGTTTAAAAAGGCAAAAAATGTAAAAGAAAATTTTGCATGCTTGCATATGTCTGCACTAGAGCACTTTATGTAGTTTTGCCTAGAATGTTATTTTAAGTAGCTCCATGCTGCCAAAAAATATAGGAGAAGCCAGCTCTGAGAAGTTTAAAATTAACCTCATTCAAAGCCAAATGCAGAATTGTATCATTCATTCATTCATTTATTCATTCACTTTTCCGGTTAATCCACAAGAGGTCATGGTCCAGCCAGTACCCACCCGAAAACTCTGGGCGCAAGGGCAGAAACCACCCTAGACAGGGCACCAATCCATCACATATGTACACAGTCACTCACACATCCACATACTAAGAGCCACTTTAGAAACACTAATTAACCTAGCATGTATGTCTCTGGAACGTGGGAGGAAACCGTAACACCTGCAGAAAACCCACTCGAACACAAGGAGAACAGGCAAACTTCACACAGAAATTTTTCTAAATTGCCCCACACTGGGCTCAAACCTGGGTTCTTCTTTCTGTGAGGCAACAACACTATCACTGCGCCATAATGCCACCCAGATTATAAATCTTACAGACTTCAAAAATACAATTCTATAGTTAGAGAGTGAATATCTACATTATATTGTTATGAACCATATCTTTACATTAAATAGTTTGGGATGTTTTTTGTTGTGCACAAATGTGTTTAAGCACTATAATCAATAATGTGTGACTTATTGCACTCAACTGATATTTAATTGTTTAACAGAGGTAGTAGAAGCTGAGTCTGAGAAGGAAAAGGAGAGCTGTGCTAAAACATACATCTCACCATGGGAGCATGCCATGAAAAATAACGAGGAGCTCAAGGCCACCATGAAGCCACAAATGCCAGGGCCTCATGTGCACAAGGACCTACCCCAATACAAGAGCTTCAATAGGTATGTTCTATGAAATTAGGACAGTTAGTTGATAGATGTAATGTTTGAAAGTCTTAGGCACCCTGTTATTTAAAAGTACAAGTTTTGTTAGAGATGCTCTCTGAATTCTGTATATTGAGGCACAACATAATGATTTTTCCAACCAAACATTAGGCAAGCCTAATGTTTTTTGCTAAGTATATTATGTTTTCTGCAATCTACAGTGTTTTATTTTATCTAAAACATATTTGTTAATATGGTTCTTTTATAGACTTTGACTGTCAAACTTGCTTATTTTTTAGCAAAACCAAGCAGTCTTCAATATGTTTTGTTGTCTACAACGTGTTCACTTATGAGAAATAAACAGGGCTTGACACTTTATATAAAATTCGACAAAGACGCAAAAAACTGAATGAAATAAAAAGGGGGCATGGCTGCATGCAAACTGAATGAAATGAAATAGGACGTGGCTGCCTTTACACACCAGAGATACCACTGAGAAAAAACCCTGCAGCCCTTAAATCAGGACATAAAAGGCTTGCACAGCAAACATAAAAATATAAAATAAAGCACATAACAAGCCAAAGAAAACAAAATATTTAATGCAGCACAAAGCATAAAAGAGGAAAGAAGACGGGAGAACAAAGGGAGAGGTATGCCTGAAAAGCAGCATGGAAATCTGAGAGGAGAAGAAAGCATAAGGGGGTAGCAAACTATAACGGACCGTTATTCAGAAGACAGTGTGATGAAGGAAGAGACCGAAAGACGAAGAAGATTCCGAAGACACACTCGCAGTGCTCTGAAAGGGAAGTGCTAAGTTACGCCTTACTGAAGGAAGAAATAGATTTATTTCTTAAGGAATTTATTAAGAAAGCTCCCATGTTAACTCTCACCGCCTCAGATTACCTCCAGGTTTTTCTGTATCTTCGGCCCTAACATACTCACAAGAGCGAAGAGAGCACAACGGCGTGACACCTAGTCTGATTTCAGAGCTGCTTAAAATACCCTTAGACTCAGGAGTCAACGTTTGATGCCTGATTGGCGCTGTGGCGTCCGTTACCATGACGCTGCATTTTTCTGCTGCTGCCTACAGCAGAGTGCCAGCCTAGAAGTGCCTCCAACACACCCTGGTGGCCAGCAGTGATATCTGACCCCTAACAAATTAATTTTGTTGAAAAAGTAATCTAATATATTTTTGTACTAACTTATATACTGTTTTGTACATAATATGATGACCAGTTATAATATAATTTTCATCTTATAGAACAGCGCTGCCGTTTGGAGGGTTTGATAAGGCTTCTCACATGCTGACCTTTGATGTTGCTGATATCAAAAACTCCACTGAAGAGCCAGAGCACCTTTCTGTTTTCCAGTATAACATCAATACTCGACCGTCTTTCAACCGTACTCCAATTGGCTGGGTGTGCAGCGAAGAGCCCAACTACATTCCCCTGACGCTGGATCCCATCCCGTTCGAAATAGAGACTGAAGATCTCTGAGAATAGTCTGTGATTATATGATCTGTGCATTATATAGGCCAGCTAGCTCTGATCAACTTAAATGAAGTGGTGAAGATATTTGTGAAATCTTGGATAATGGCAGCTGCAGTTTAAAGTCAACAGCGGAAAAGTTTTAACACTGAGTGGTTATATGCAAATGAGATAGATATATAGCTATGTAATATACATAGTAACTAAGTGCAAGCATCTCCTAATGAGGTTTTTTAATACAGACATAACAAAAGCCTTGTATTTATTGCCATCAATGATATTTAAGAACATAAATAAATAAAATTAAATCAATACGTTTCGTGTTTATTTTTTTGCTTTTATTATGGAGTGGAATGGTGACGCAGTGGAGAGTCATTAGTTAAAATTAGTTAAGTCATGTATTCTGGAACAGAAAAAACACTTAATTATGCAGGGTATAGGGTACTGCAGGGAACATGGTTGGTGCTTATAATTATAATTAATTGGTGGCATCAACCTGCCAGTGATCCTTGAATATCATTTTTAGTTTCTGTGAAGTAATCAACTTCCTGAAAGCCTTGTACTGAAAGTTCTGCTCTTGAAAGTATTACTCTTGTAATTCACTGTATCTGGCCATGTGTATGAAATTATTGGCATGGGTGCAGCTTGTACAAAATGTGGCTGTTACATTGCTGAATTCTCAGAAAAGGGATCCTGGTTCTGGCATCATTTTATTGGCTTTCTACTTCTTGCATATCTGTTTTTCAGGTGTAATAGACAAACTCTGTCAAATATTAGAGTTACCTAGTCCGTACTCTAAGCCCATCCCACTGTGACCTTATGACCAATTATTGTTGGCTGTTCATGATGTCTGCTTCCTCTTTAATCAACAAAAACATAAACATAAAACTAAATGATTACTAGATTAGGAACACCTGCCAAAGGGCCAGTTACAGGCTTGCGGTTAAGGAACCAGCCTTGTGACTGGACGGGCTCTGGTCAATTACCAGTAGTGCCAAATCGTGGAAGAAATGAAGTGCCCTTGCATAGGACCAATTTCACTGTGTGCAAGCATAGTAGCAAATATATCACTTTTACTTTTCACTACAAGTTGTACACCTTTTGATTAATTACAGCAAACATTAATTGGAATATATCCTCCATATGAAAGTCAACCTATGTTAGATGCAGCAGTTTTGCCGGTTTGCCTGGCTAGTTCAGTAGTTGGTAAATGTTGACCTCTGCTGTGCAGCTGACAGAAGAACTGACAGAAGAATATGACAGCCGACAGTGATAAAACCACCAATGTTTGGTACTTTATAATTTATCATATGCCATGTTCCAGTGACCATTTGTGCCAGTGATCATAATTAGCTTCAGTGAAGTTTGGTTTTATTATTAATCTACGTTTAGTTATTTGAGTTATCTAGCATCTCAAGTTTACATTGGTTATTTGACATTTGACTTTATATAAATTGTACTTACATACTTACTAACTTTCTAATGATGTCAATGGCCTTTGAAGTACTCGCTAAGAGATAGTTATAGAGTTACATGTATTGTTTCATAACAAATATTATTTAATTAATTAAACTATATGGATTAATTACTGTTTCAATATATAAAATAAAAAAATATTATTATTATTATTATTATATAAATTACATTGCATAATTAGGATCTAGGACATAGCCAGAGGAGGGTCTGGGTTGGCAGAGATCTGATTGGCCAATGTGAGTGCCAGTTTATTATTGCTTAAAAAAAAAAAGAAAAGTTTTCATGAATATGTAAAAAATAACACAATAAAGTCAAATCAGGGAAGCGTGTATGACGTAATGCCATAAGGTGCAGTTTGCATTCAGGCCACTAGATGGCAGAGGGAAGTTCATATGATGGCGTCAGCTGATTGTGCTTCGTTCCAAGCCGCATACTCCAAACCGAGCACATCGCATCGCACTACTGTATTTCCTTTATAGCATGCAACACAGTACGATAGTGTGTATTTAATTCGCGCTAGATTGACACAGAAAACAGGACGCGAAACACAGACATTTTCGCTAGAACACGGCGGTTTGACGCTGATGGATGTTTCGATTTTTTTTTATTTTGCGGCTTAAGGTTTTTTTCACCTACAGGTTTCTGCTCGGATAGGGCACAAGCTCGGGTCCGGACGAAAAAAAGCACAGGGTGAGTAAGCACAGTGTATAACTTGATAAAAGAAGAGTGTTGAGTCACATCAGGGTTTTGGTGTTTGGGATTGAAACTTCGATGTATCATCCAGTTGTGCTGACACATGTGCGCAGAGTTAGAGATGCTTTAAAGGTATTGTGCATTGCAGAGTGTGCTGCAAACAAAGACATCCTCCCTTATCCGCCTGCATTCTTTATTATATGAATAATTATTTACAGGTAACAACATAATACAAACTAACAACTTATAATGCATCTGCCAAATGCACTGTCACTCTCAGCATCTTTCAGCCAGCTATATGAACATCCAGCTGTTTCACGTGGAAGGACCTTAGACTTGAGCACAGATGTTCTCAGCGTCACACTGTCACGAGGTGTGAACCCATGACAAGGTGTTTATGTGTTCACAGTTTGTCATGATCTGAGGTCAGATACTTGTTGATACTTTCACATGCTGGACATGCATTCACATGATGTCCTAAGTGTATGTCACATGCATAACATGTTATTCGCCATAATGCATACCTATCAGCCATTATCCTGATACTGGACACGTTCAGGAGCTTGCACTAATCAAACCGTCTAACCAGGGCAGGAACTTCTCACCGAAAGAACTGTGCAGTAAAATCTATTGAAGAGTGACCACATAGTTAGCCGTTCTGTTTGCAGTTCTGCTCCACAATGCACTGTAGACTGCACTTTGTTAACTACTGGAAAGACATGATATCGCTTATGGCTTCACGTGAGGTAGAAGACCTGGTAGAAAGGTTTCTGTATGACCATTACTATTACTACTGCTTCAACCTTTAATTGTTTTAAGGAAATAATACAGAGCATGATATCTAGGCTTTTACTGAACACTTTACCAGTGTTAATCATTTAGAAATTCAATTAGGCCATATTGATCCATATATAACTGCTCAGTAGTGTGACAAATCTATAAATAAATGTTTGAATTAGGGTACAGTATTGTGCAAATGTCTTAGTCACCCCATTGTTTTATTTCATTTGAATCATTTTCTTAACCAATGGGTCACGGGGAAGTGAGGGCAGGAACAACCCTAAACAGGGCTCTACTCTATCATAATCCATCACACACATTCACACACTAACGGGCAATGTTAAAGACGCTGATTAACCTATCGTTTATGCGATATGTAGCATGACGCTAGTCTGTGGTTTTGTGGACCCTGGATATATTTCGGCTAAAACAAAGAAGCTGCT
Organism: Aspidoras spilotus; assembly: GCA_028565295.1. Classification (NCBI taxonomy): domain Eukaryota; kingdom Metazoa; phylum Chordata; class Actinopteri; order Siluriformes; family Callichthyidae; genus Aspidoras; species Aspidoras spilotus. Next base: position 7,105 of record JAOUQV010314202.1, read on the forward strand.
TTTTCTTTTTCTGTGACAGATGGTCTGAAGACTCGATGGCAGACATCTTGTCTGAATAGTACCACAGAATTATTTACATGACTTGTAATTGACCTTCATGGAATACTGCAATTCCAGTCAATTGATATGACACTGAAATTTTTTTTGGCACTTACTGCAAATTCTGAAACATTGCACATGCTTACCACATGTGATGTCTAACTACATCATCATTCCTATATACAATATATTTCCAAAAGTATTTGCTCACCCATCCAAATTATTGGAATCAGGTGATCCAATCACTTTCATGGCCACAGGTGTATAAATGCTTCAGCATAACAAGACATTTTGGACAATTCCATGCTCCCAACTTTGTGGGAGCACACTCTTAAACCTTGTGGACAGCCTTCCTAGAAGAGTTGAAGCTGTTCTAGCTGCAAAGGGTTGACTGTGGGGCAGTCGTAGGGTTGTGGTTAAGGAACCAGCCTTGCGACCGGAGGGTCCCCGGTTCGATTCCCAGTAACGCCATGGCTGAAGTGCCCTTGGGCAAGGCACCTAACCCCCAGTTGCACCCCGGGCGCTGTGCAGGGCTGCTCGCCGCTCCGGGCACGTGTGCTCACTTCACCTGTGTGTGTGTATTTGTGTGTATCACTGCACGGATGGGTTAAATGCGGAGGACAAATTCCGCTGTGTGCAAACATAGTGGCAAAAATGGATCACTTTCACTTTACACTTTTACTTTTACCGACCGTCATATTCAACCCTATGGATTAGCTTAAATGTGAGTCAAGGCAGGTGAGCGAATACTTTTGGAAATATAGTGTATCTGGTGCTTGTGCAGTACACAGGTATGTAGTTCAGAGGTTCACATATGTTATGGAAGGAATTACTTTCTTGCAGCACGTGATATAGCATCATTTCTAACTAGATCATCATCACTGCATAGTCCGCAGTCCTTCTGAAGCTTACAATTGTAGTGAATTCAGTGTTGTGTGCATCACTGTCAAATCCCATTCTGTCTGCTGCCATTTTGTGCATAGCTACCATGGCTAATTTAAAGCTTTTCAGCAAGGGATGACCCAGACCTTATTTGGGATGGTGAACAATATGAGAAAACATCCAGGTCATTCTGAGCCTAGGAAAATATCAAGGGTGTGTTTGTTAAAAGAGAGAAGCCTTAATTTGTTACATATAGATTACCACACAGTGAAATGTTTTCTTTTACATATCTGAGGTCATTGGGAAGATATAATCAAAATGCAGGGACAGCCAGGGCACTGAACTCATGAATCAGAGAGTGTTAAGGACCTTGTATCTTGTTAGTGCTGAGGCTTGAACCCCCAACCTTCTGATCTCTAGCTGCTTGTCTTTGGCTTCCAGGGAATGCAATCACCAGCTAATTTTGAAAGACTGTTTATGCTATAGGGGCATTTATTTAGTTTGCTGGCATAGTTTAGGTCCTCTTGTCCATTTACTTGGCCCAATCAGTGATTACTTTTAACCTGTTATAAAATATTGATACAGTAATGGAATCTGTATCTTCTAAGCTGACCTCGCCCCTAACTACTATGACCCACTTTATGGTTTAATAAATATGACAATTAATTATATGATGACAGTTATCGCCATCAGGTTTCAACCTAATTGAATATTGATGGGAGGTTTTGCAATTTAAGTCGATATTTACACGGTGTGATTCTGCCCACTAACATTTTCTTACAGTTATTACTTTATAGTAGGGATTCTGTAACACACTGTGTGATAATTTTTTACGCTTAACTCACATTCAGATCATAAATGGGATTGCAATGTTTTTTCATATTGGCTGTGCAGCAAGGCAGGACACGTTTTTAGCTCATTGCCCAAACAGAATAAAAATAGTTATTAATAGTCATAACAGTGAACCGAACACATTTCTAACCAATCTGATACAAAAAAGCCTGTCAGTAAAGAAAGAAATATATTACACAACAGACCAATTTTCATAAAAAAATGACAATGGAGGCTTCTGGGTTTTTATGCAAAAATAAGCAAATATGACAATCAAAGCCTCCCGAAGAACCTTGGCAGATTCTATAAGATGCTCAGTAAAACGTAATGCAATATAAAACTATGCAAATAAAAATATGCAACACTGTTTAAGGAAATACAGCAGATATTGGCCTTCTTCAGTTTATTAATGTTTACTCCAGTTTTTATTGTTTTTTTTTACATAGACACTTTATTAGTTTATTAATTTTGTATCCATTAAAACCCTTAATCTGACTCCTGCCTTGGCTACCAGTTTGTGGCCTTGTTAATAGGAACATTCTGTTTACTGTTCTGCATGTCTGCTATTGACCAACACTGGACTCATCTGTGTGTGTGTCAATGCCTAGCAAATGCTGTTGAGAGCCATTAAGAGATCTGCGTGCTTGTATTAATTCAGTAGTGGGCCGTGGGGAGGTCATCTCTGAAACGTTGCTACCCATTCCAATGAGGCGCTTTTAAGGGCATGAGCAAAATAAAAAGAGGAGCACAGTTGGGCTGTCCAAATCACTCATGGGATTTGGTGGGTTAGAGCTTATAAAAATGTCACATTAGAGCTGTTTTAAGTGTTTATGGAAGAAAGTATTATTTTTTATCTGATTATAATTTTTTACAGTGGTTGGTGTTTGTGCGAATGGTTAAAAAGAACAGCTTTATGTCTCAAGCCTTAATTTAGATCTGTTGGGTGTTTAATTGTCCATTTTTGGAAAAGATAGCTCACCTTGTGTCTTTTCCACTAACCTTTTCTTTGGAAGTTTTGGATAAGTAGGTAGGTAGTTTGTTTAATAAAAACTGTCTCCTGATATGTCCTCTATGCTTTGTATACTGCTGACAGAAACAGCAGAACGTCTAAACACTAACTAAACAATTTCTGTATGTTGTAGACACTGCCTTCTGCTAACCCTTGGGGTGAGAGCACTGACAAAAAGCAAATCTGACCTAAACATCAGCCAGTAAGGATGAGAATAGAGAAATAGGCTGTGTTCACCACTTGCAGAACCACTAATTTATATGGGTTGTGTTTCAAATTGCCTCTCATTTCTACATATTGTCTGTTCCATTTAAACAACAGCAGGTGGAATTGATTCATAATCAGTGTTGCTTCTTAACTGGACAGGGTAATTTCACTGAAGCGATTGACTTGGAGTTACAGTGTGTTTAAGTGTTCTCTTTGTTTTTTTAACAGTTTACTTAAGGTTCTTTATATTGTCACCTAAGTCTATTTGGAGCTACACATAACCCAGTTTTGGGAGTTCTGTCTTGTTTCTGTCTGTTTTGGACAAAAAGTAGAAAAAAAGCATGCTAAATAATCAATATACATCATGGTTCCTAAAATAAGGAAAGTTTTAAATTCAAAGAGGTTAATAGTGATATGTAAACAGTTACACTGAAAAGTGAAAGTCCTACACGGCATCCTTTATTTTCCAGCTAGAGAACAATAAATGTTCAATACATTCCTACGAGACTATATACAAAACTGAAAGAAAACGGAGGTATACTTTGTTTCAGAATCTCACAGACCCTGTTTTCTTATATATTTTTTTAAATTATAATTTTTTTTTTTAATGAATGTTCTCTTTATAACAAAAGCAGTATATTACTTTCATATTACTTTCAGTGACCACAGTTTTGGCAATTATACTATATTGCTCAGACATTCTGTAGATTTCTAATACAAACCTTAACAATCTAGTTTTAATCCATACTTAGAATGTAATATTGGTTATGCTTCATACTGTAATTAGTAGTATAAACTGGGTCATTGTTTATATCACTTACTTATTTAGCATCTCTTTCATTACTGAATTGCTGAAGTTTTAAATGAATATTTCTTTGGAGGCAACGTGGACTGATGTAACACCACTTATTATTATTATCTACACAGTGATGACTGTGACAGGAACACAATGTTTAAGTAAATGCTCTAGTTTTTTCCCCCATCATGGCATGATAGAATTTCATTGCCTAAAGGAAGCAACGTTTTGTTTATATAATGTTGACAAGTTATCACCTTGTCGTTTAGTGTGGAAAGAACTCATGCTGCTATATGATTCTTTTCTCATCTGGTTGAGTGGAGGAAACAGTAAGAGAATGTGACTGAAGGTAAAAGGAAAAACAGCCTTAGAGTGTGCGTCATGAAGAATCTGTTCCCTCTTCAGACAGGTCCAGCCTCAAAGCCGCAGTCAGAGCGAGCCCATATGTTTTAACATCAGAAGCAGCATCTCGGCACATCCTTGCAGTATGCACTGTGGTTGTGTGTTTCACCACAGGACGCTGGGTACAAGGTGTTGCTGCCTAGTTTATGTGCCAAACACTAACACCAGGGATCTTTCAGAACTCTGTCTGTCACCGTCTTTATTTAAAGTGTGCAAAGGAAATGCATGCCTTCAAAACTAAAGTCAGTAAGGATGCATATAGCTGCCCCTGATGTTTCTATCGCTGATTTCAAAACGTCACGTTCAGCCGATGATATGAGGTTTAGATGATTTTTCTTCTGTTTATTCTTTTTAACATCATGCATCCAAACCCTAACACTTTGACAAATGTGTGCACTTTCTAAACCATACATTCTCAGGGCAACTTTTTTTTAATACTCTTCTTGCCAGAGTGAATTCATTTCTTAAAATATATCTTTTGTATGTAATTAACCAAGGTTATTGGTTTACATACAGCATCTGTTTAATTGTGATCGTGCTATTCCAGGACATGACTGATACATATAGTCAATACATTGATATTCAATACATATTTTGAACACTGTGTCAACATTACAATAAAACCCTGTAATGTGCATCGCTACAACATATTTTGCAAATGAAGTACATATGGCATACTCACTGTTTATCTGTCTACTACAAACGTTACCTTTCTTATTTTAATGTCAATGAAAGAATATTTCATTAATTACACTGTTTTCCAAAAGTATTTGCTTACTCATTCAAATAGCGTCCTAACTATTTTTGGAATTGATTTGTAAAGTCTAATGTACTATTAGTGTTTATTATTATATTTCCAGCTTAACAATGAGAGAAACTTTAACAATTTTATTACATAATTCATTGTAACCACTCATGTATTCTCATACAGTATGAGCATGTTAAATATTTTTTGTGTATCTCCAGGATAAAGACATTTAGCTGTGCTAACTTCATGTAGTCAGGTAATGCTGCAGAAAGCACATTAATGTTCTTTTTCAACCGTCTAGGTCACTGATTATTTTAGTGTACACACACACACAGACACACACACACATGAACATACATAGAGTTCATATACTGATAAGAAGGAGTAGATGTCAGATGAAATTCTTGACGCTATGCAGAGGAAGCATTCATACAATCTTCTATTTTCTCATTCTGTTTCAATAAAAAAGTTGTAAATATGGTATATCTGTCTGGCTCGTGTTGTTTATAGCAGTCTGGACCCCTGATAAGGCCAGAACAAATAAAAGTATCTGGGCGGCACGGTGCTGCAGTGGATAGTGCTGTTGCCTTACAGCAAGATGATCTGGGTTCGATTTCTGTGTGGAGTTTGCATGTTCTTCCCATATTTGTGTGGGTTTTCTCACACAGTCCAAAAACGTGTTTTAACTGAGCATTTGTGTGCAAAATCTGGTTACCAAAAATGAAAAAAGGAAACAGACAGGAGAGAGAAATTAAAGGGCAACAGTATGTCATCCAGTTTTGTAGAAAGAAAGGTCGGTGCAGCGGAATTAGCCCTGCTTAGCCCAGAGTCTAACATAATTTTTTTCATATCTGTACAATATTCTTTTAGCCATTATTTTCAAACAAAGTTTTTAGCAGCTATTCAGACCAAATGAGCTGGTCCGTTCCTCTACTCTTTATCAGGACAGACAGATTCCAAGTAGCGATTCCAAGTAGCGACAAGTCATGGCTGAAGTGCCGTTGAGCAAGGCACCTAACCCCAGTTGCTCCCCGGGCGCCG
>JAOUQV010314230.1:0-13049 GCA_028565295.1 Aspidoras spilotus
AGGAGGCCCTACACCATACTAATAAATTATTGTGGTCTAAAACCAGGTGTTTCAGTTTCATTGTCCAACCCATGTACCTCCCATACCCATTGACTCTGTTAATCCATGGTGAAGCAACAAGCTACAGGTTGTAATGTGTTCGTCACGCCTTTTCCAACCATTGAGAATAAAGAGAAGCACAGTGAACAATTTAATTAGTCAAAATCGTATACATCTTTCCAATAGGCTGGCGACTTTTGGCACCGTTCTAGCACAAAAAAAAATTCTAGCAAGCGCAAGAAAATTGCAAGCAGGATGAATCTGAGTGCGATCAGTTTTTTTTGAGAACAGAGTGAATCTGAGCGCGTGCAGATTAAAAACGAGCGAGAGCACATATATTTTGCACGTGAGATACGAATATCCGTGAGAGCAACGTGAATCGTGTTAAAAAATGTGCTCTTGAATTTTGGCACTAAAAAAACACCATAAAGGGTAACTTTGGAATGTGAGACAAAACCTACGCAAACACAAATGCAAACTTCACATAGAAATTTCCTGAGTCGTCTCACCAAAAGCTCTCTTAAACTTACAATACAGTAAAAGGGTTTGTGTGTGTATGTGTGTGTAATGCCAGCATTTTCTGTCTCTCACGTGTCCCATCATGCCATTTAGTAGTTTCTAATATTACAGTAAAGAGCCCGTATTCACTCACTGATGGGTTCTTCTTTACAGGAGACATGATACATCAGTTTCAGAAAGAAAGCGTGTACTATGAAGTGACTAGAGGAAGACAGAGGGACAATGCAGATGAGTACAGAACTGACAAGTGGTAATAAAAGTGGGAAATGTTAGCTGTTTGTCTATGCCTGGGGAAAAATTTAATGCACTGAGTGCCTGCATGCTTTTTTCTCTAAAATGGCTTTTTACTCCATTGGACAGAAATAAAAAAGGCCATCATCGTCACCGCACTGCCCTTTCTGCTACTGCAGCAGAGGAAAGCGGGCTACTAGTAAGAAGTCAGTATTTTCTAAACCATCATTTACCACCTAGTTCATTTCGCCTCATATTGGGCCACACCTATACTAGCATGGGAAATGCATATGCTCTGCTCAACAACACAAATACTAAACACCCCCCTTCCCTACAGTCTTTATTGTGTTTGTTAAGCCCCTGCACATGCTCATTTACAATTATGGCATTTGGCAGACGCTCTTATCCTGGGTGATATGCTTGAAAATATTTCAGCATCAGTCATGGGATGTGACAATACATCCTTGCACTGTCGCTTGGATAAAATATTATTCTGCATGGGTCGCTTTTACAGTTTTGTTATATTTTTTCTTTTTTTATATTATTGTACTTTTAATTATGCTTATGTGTTTGCCTAAATTACTTAATCTGCTGTAATACACAAATTAACTTTGTCTGCACAAATCATAAATATTGACTTCTTAAGCTTATTACTCTTTATTGCTGCTATTTATTGTCTTTTCTTTTATATAGAAACAGATTCATTATTTGAAGGTATTAAATGTTATTAAAGGTATAGTTGCTATTAGCATTTCTATAAAATTGTCCAATACTTTTTTTACTGTAGTATACACTAATAAGCTACATTTCTAGAGTGTCTTGTAGATTCCAAAATATTTTTTCTTGAGAATTTGACTGTCACATTTGCTTCTCTTTTGCATCCTAAGCTTTTTCTTTTGTTGAGAAATTAACTTAATTATTAATTTTCTATAAGTAGTCATTCATTAGGGAGACTTGTGCCCAGCAACACAGGGCACAAGACAAGATTCATTCTAAACGTGGCCCTAATATATTATAGGGCACACATACTCACTCAAACACTCATTAACACACTATGGGCAATGTAGAGATGCCAATTAGCCTATTGGCTTACTCTGGGATTGCTAACTTGCCATGGTGTTGAAGCTTGAATGTTCTCAAGAGACTGAAAGTTGTACCGCCTGGACCTATGCTCCTGGCAGGGTCACCCTTGACGCTAAGGTAAAAGAGGTGGTTCCAGACAAAAAGTAATTACAACTACAATCATGTGGACCACACCTGTGGGCTGCAAAATGCTTCTTAAATTACCAACATTTTCCAAAAATTTGTTATATGTCGGTTCTGCCTAGAACAACGATGAGTCAAATGCAGGGTTGATCGGAGACTGGGAGACTCAGTCAGTCTCTTTATTCCTCAGAGCACTAATCGGTACTGACTTATTCATGCAGCCGACCCATCCGTGCTGAGAAGCGATGAAAGCATAAGACATGACATGTTAGACTACTGCAGGTTTTAGGACTGTGGAAGGAAATCTGAGAACCTGAAGTAAACCAATTTGGACATGGGGAGAACACTGCTACTCACTACACCACCATGTCGCCATTGAAATTAATGTTTGAAACTATGATCTATATAAATATACAAACAAATTGGTTGCCTCAAACTTTGCAGAGTACTGTGTGTAAATAAATATCAGGAAATGGTGTGCAGCTTACAAGTCAGGGGTTATCTTAGAGAATAAGTTGACCCGGTATCCAAGACCCAGACTGAATCAGATTTTATCAGTGCTGAAAACCTGACAGACAGAACAGAGACATCTGATCAATGTTGTCCAGAAACAACATCCCACATCCATATCTAACTAGATTTTTTATTTGTTTACAGACAGACCTCAGGTAGAGAGGATGGGTAATAATGTCTCCACTGAGCTCACTTTCAGAATAAACACCCAAATCACTGCCCACCCCCAGCCAATACCTCTCAGGGCTATTGCCTCACTTAAGATTGTGTTTCTCTTAAGATTGTGTTTCCACCAGGTACAACTGTTCACAGAACTGGTGAACAAAATCATTGTCTGTAGAGACAACAATAACCTTGTTCTTAAACAGATAAAACCTAAACTAAAACTTCATGTATTACAAAAGACGTGTTCCCCATTGTGAGCACTATACTCAGTACTATACTCATCTACTTGACTGAGATAGAGCAGGCTGAGCGTAATTCCTATTACTAGAGAAAAACATAGCAAGTACAAAGCTCTGCGGCAACGATAAATAAATTATAGCACCAACTGCTGTATATTTAGGCTCCTAAAGAATGATGGGTTAATTCACATGAAAACATGAATGTTTGCTTATTTTAAAAATGGAAATGCAATCATTTGCATTTTCATCTGTATTGCATGCGTATGACAAAATGTCTTCTGACTCCATCTAAAATATTCTGTCAGATACCCATAAAAGTCTGATATATTTAACACTGTGTGATTAAGTATAGTGGCAACACTGGGAGCTCTCTTTCCCTAAAACAAGAAGTTCAGTGTTAATCCTTTAGTTTTATCTAAGACTGCATTGCAGCATTGAAGGAAGTGTAATAAAAGGACGGACTGGATGGAGAAAAACATGGAGGGACAACATCACATATTATCAGGGCATTGGAGAAAGCTGGCTCACATATGCATTGTGAGGTGATAGCGGCATATGACATGACACATGATATAACATTATTTAAGCATGCATTCTTATATACATGTATTTGTAAAATATGATTAATGATGTAATATGTATGCCAAGCCAGCAGGTGGTGGTTCAAGTTTGCCACCTAGATAAATTAACAACTCAAAAGATCACAAAACTTGTATATAAATACAGAATAATAGTCTAACATGATCACTTAAAATTAAATTTTACTTGTTACATGCATAGTAATACACAGTACAGCTTGAAGTGAAATGCTTTAAATGACAGTCTGTTCACAAAAAAGCAATTAAAATTTAAATTTCACGAATTTAATATAAATGTGAAGTAACACAAAATAAACTAAAAATACTCAGGAATAAGATGTAAAAATGTAAATAAACAGATAATAGAAATATAAAACTGTTACATAAATTGTAAACAGATAATAGAATTTTCTAAAAACATAATAGAATATGGCCCCCGGATAATTGCATCTGACCCTATTGCAAAAAATGTACACAATGGGAAATTTGCATAGCATTAGAACGCTTTTGCTAGCTTTTAAAACACTAGGTGGCACAATATATATACTGCACCTAAACTGTAGGAATTGACCCAGCCCTTCAGATATTTTTCTCTATGTGGCCCTCAGTCAAAAAGGTTTGGACAACCCTGTTCTAGTGTATAATGTTTGTGGCGTTGTCCGAAATCAGATTTCTCATGCACGTAGAGTGCACGTAACAGAGCTATGGGAGCGCCCTGATGGCAATGCACGTGTTGGTGTGCAGGTAGAGGTTTGTGCCGCCGCGCCAGCCTCAAAACGATAATAGGAACAATGAACAATAGTGATAGGAACTGAAACTTTATTTTTACTATAAAGAAAAAAATACATAAATACAATAACGGAAACCAAAATCTAACAAAAAATGAGCTGCGAAACATAGACAGAAATAAACGACAAAAGCAGAACTAGAATAATAGCATGACATGGATGAATGGCATAAAACTTAAGAAGAACTTAAAGCAGAACGATAAAAAAAAAACCAAAAAACGTATTACCATGACTGTTACCTTTTACTGATCAGATATTCCCTTTACATTTACCAGTATAACCCTTTAATTATCCATGCTGGAAACAGCGCGACAAATTCTATTTAAGCCGGCATAGATCATCAAGGACATTGCACACACCTGTGCAGCCTAATTAGGGGGTGTGTGCATGACTGAGCTGTAACAAAAAACAGAAGCGCCCTTGCTTGCTTGAAAAATCTGCCACTTTTATACAAAATTACAATATTTCCCACTTGTACTTAGTTCTGTTTTGCACTGCATGTATTTATTGTCCGATATTGTTTTGTATTTATTGTTTGACTGTCCTGTATTTATTGTTTTTACTGTTTGCATTAGTGCACTTTAATGTTGTGTGTAGCACCTTGTTCTGGAGGAACGTTGTTTCGTTTCACTGTGTACTGTATATGGCTGAAATGACAAGAGACCTGTCAGAGACTTGAGACCTGAGAAGTGCACATAAAAACAAACAGAACCTAAACAGAAACATGAACCTAGCAAACATGAATACATAGTCCATTACCTGCATTTAACAAAAGAACATATAAAACAAATTGTATTTGCGATCCCGCGCATACTAAAAAATTTTGAAAACATAGACATCAATTTCTCTCTGGATTAAAATTTTTATGGCCCAGAAAATAACGAAATAGCAAAATGCATCACAAATCATTAGTTTTTGCAAAAGGTCCATAGGTCTCATTAATATCTTTCTCACCAATGTCATTGCTGCCTGATTTGGAAGCACAGGCTGTGAGTAAACAACTTTTACCATGTAGTTAAGTCTGCAGAGGGATTCATCGGGGCTCTGATCTCTCCTTCCTAAACATCAGGAGAAAGATCACCACTGAGGAGACAGCATCATCATTCATTATGCACTCTTTCATATTAGTGTTTTATGTGTGACCAAAAATGATAATTTTTTACTAATTCCTAGAAACATAAATAATGAAAGAATATACCATATTCACCAGCTCATTCACACTATGCATTTCTAATATTTTATATTCTCACATTTTATATACACTGAAATACATTGTAAGATCAAAACAAAAGAATTATGCTTAATTGAAAGACATGTCTTTACCCCACTCTGTGTTGTCATAAGAACAAACTGGTAAAAACATAAATAAAAATTAAGTGAACAGGCGCCAGCATCAACAGAACAAAAACACACTCAATTCCATTTAACCATAAAAGTACAGTACAAAACATTTTTAATACAATGTTCAAGTAATTATAAAATATATATAATATATAATTATAAAAAATAACAAGCAGGTTTAACATAAACAAATAATTAACATAAACAGAATCAGAAAAGCTTGTCATCATGTGAACAGGAAGTCTCACTGTAAAACAATTCCGTTCAAATAGGTTCGCCCTGGTGGTCATCTTTCAGTGCTCGCATTTAGACATGTAGTGGTGGTCAAGACAACTTTTTGAAGTGCCAGACAGGATGGTCAGAGTATTTCAAAAATTGCTTATCGTATGGGATTTTCTTATACAAACAAATCTAGGGTTTACAGAGAATGGTCTGAGAAAAAAAAAATCCCATGACTGGTAGTGGTGTGGGCAAAAGTGCCTGATTTGAGAGGTCAGAGAAGAATAGACAGACTGGTTCGAGATGATAGAAAGAATGTAGAATACCATCTCTGTTGAAAGTATGTCAGAAAAAAATAAGGCAGTTCTGAAGGCATAAGGGATCCAATCTTTTACTAGCAAAGTGGCCAGTGTGTCTATAAATAAAATTGAATTGAATTGAATTGAATTGAATTGAATTGAATTGAATTGAATTGAATTGAATTGAACTGAATTCAATTCCATTCAGTTTCACAAATACATACAATTAAGACAACCTCTTATTTAAATAAATGTTCTCCTTTATGAGCAAGCAACAAAGCAAGATCAATAAGATCTATGAGATCATGTGAGGCAAGGGTAGCAAGGAAAATCTATAAAATAATGTAAGGTAGAAAACTTTATAAGAACCAGACTAGAAAGGCAGCACATTGAGTGACACTGAATACTGCAACATAACCCGTCCTCTAACTGTGTATGTAGTCAGAACTGCAGTTGGGTAAATTGTACATAGCTAAAGTTTTAACATGAAACCCCACAATGCACTGGCACAGGTGTCCAAATGCTATACACTATTAGGCACAGAATAGCTGCAATGTTATTTTGCATATGTTACCTGAGTGTGAGGCACTCAGACCCAAGTATGTATTATTTATATAGTTCTGTTAAAAGATGCTGTCTCAAAAAAGCTTTGCATATATGTATATATTGAGCCTTACTGAGCAAGCTGGAGGTGACACTAGCAAAAAAACCCTGAGGTAATGTAAGAAACAGTTCTTTCAAAGAAAATGAAAAAATTGTTCCATCCTTGTGTCATGACACTATTATAGGCTAAAGATGAAATAAGATAAGGTAAATGAAACAGTGCAAAATCAATAACAGAATAAACAAAAAATAAAAATGTATTATATTACAAGGCATTAGAGTTTCTGTCATATTGACATCAAAATGGAAGAAAGCAATTTGTATGACCTCTTACGGAACATAAATTATAATGTTATATAGTATTATGATATGTGGTTTATATTACTGTAGATGTTATGGTTGTTGTAATGACAGACCTGCCATTTTACATTTTACTGAATTTGGCAGACTTTCTTATCCAGAGTGACTTACATTTATCTCGTCTTACAACTGAGCATTTGTAGATTTAGGGGCCTTGGTCAAGTATCCAGCAATGGTTTGCACTGGTGGGATTTGAACTCATGACCTTTCAGGCAGTACTCCAATGTCTTATCCAATGAGCTACCACTTTCTGCTGTTTTTTGCATAAGTTGATGAATGCAATGTTGAAATGTTGTATGTCCAGTGTTGGATGCCCATTTGATATCTGCTCAAATAATTCTTACAAAAGGCTTATGATGAGGTAAACAATGGGTATTATATTCTATTACATAAATGTCTTTAAATATACCTAGATAGCAAAAACACTCCTTGATTGAGCAGTTTTAAATAAGAGAGCAATGACTATTTTTGTGCTCACACTGTATAGTGAGTTTTTTTTATTTACTGCTTTGCAAAAGTCTTATGTACACTATATTTCTATTGGAGTACAGATTTTGCTGAGGTGTTCATTTTTAGAAATTCTGCATTAATGAGTAAGGGCGGCATGTGGGTCCTTTGTGTTCACCTTGTGTCCTTGTCTGCTCTTATCCTCATGTGTGGTTTCCTAAAGTTAAGTGGGTATCAAAAATTAACGATTCATTACAAAATAATCTCCAGGAGCTCAACGAAACATCTAAATCCCTCTCGCAAACATTACTCAGTTTTAAAATAGTATTTTGGAAGTTTCCCCAGATCAGGAGCTGTTGTCTGGGCAGAGTCCAGAGGTGAAGTCAGGCTCACAGGACTGCCTGAGGGTAAAGCTAGGACTCCTTCTTGGAGCATGAGAGGGGACACAGATGTCCTTAGCTGAGCTATGTAGCTCCATGATGTCAGTGGCGCAGCGGACAAGGGGATGTCCTCTGTGACAATGGGTAGTCCATCGATGTCCTTGGCTGCCTGTGTGCTGACCGCGACGTCCAGGATACAGCCACTGGTGAACTGATTTATTTTCATAATTTCCTGCTGCAGCAGAGTAGCTATGACACGTTTGACCCAGCTGTGGTGCTGGGTGCATACCCACACTGCATGTGTAACTCTTGGAGCTTGACATGTTGCACTTGGGCATGCATAATTTGAGGTGCTGGGTTGCGCACTACCACCGCATGCTGTAACACTAGAACCTAGAACACTAGAACATTTTCAACTTGCAACACGTAGCAGGAAACAAAGAAAGAAACTCTTAGCATAGGTATAGTATAACTAACTCTTTTAGTTTTACTTTTGATGCCGCGCCCTGAACAAAAAACACAAATAAAATAACCCGGTTAATCAGAACGCGAAATTGCAACCAACTGCCGTTCATTAGTTCAAACAAGAGCAGTCACATGTTGCCGCTGGTTGCCATGTTTATTGAATCCCCCCAGGTTGCCAGAGTTTCTGGGTTCCTGACACATCTTAGAATGAAAGGAAAAGAGAGTTGAAGGCATAAAAATAGTCAAACAGGATATAACAACGATTAGCAAAAATGAAGTAAGAAAAGCTTTGAAAAGCATGAAGAAGGGAAAAGCAGTCAGACCTGATGATATACCGGTAGAGTTATAGAAATGTATAGGATAGATGGGATTGTCGTTTTTGACTAGATTATTTAATGTGATTTTTAAGAGTAAAATGACGCCTGAGGAATGGAGGGAACGTGTACTTGTACCGATTTATAAGAACAAGGGTGATGTGCAGAGTTGTAGCAATTACAGAGGCATAAAGTTAATGAGTCACACAATGAAGAATTGGGAGAGACTTGTTGAAGCTAGGCTTAGACAATCAGTGACTGTTTGTGAGCAGCAGTATGGTTTCATGCCAAGAAAGAGCACCACAGATGCAATTTTTGCTTTGAGAATGCTGACGGAGAAGTATAGAGAAGGTCAGAAAGAGCTACATGGTGTCTTTGTGGATTTTGAGAAAGCTTATGATAGGGTACTGAGGGAGGAACTATGGTTTTATATGAGAAAAGCCGGAGTGGCTGAAAAGTACGTTAAATTGGTGCAGGACATGTATGAGAACAGCATGACAGTAGTGCGATGTGCTGTAGGAGTGACAGATAGCTTCAAGGTAAAGGTGGGACTGCATCAAGGATCGGCTCTGAGCCCCTCGGTTTGCTCTGATGATGGACAGATTAACAGATGAAGTCAGACAGATGACATCGACAGATGTTTGCAGATGACATCGTTATCTGTAGTAAGTGCAGGGAACAGCTAGAAGTGAACTTGGAGAGGTGGATGTATGCTTTGGAAAGGAGGGGAATGAAAGTCAACCAAATACATGTGTGTGAATGAGAGGGAGGAAAGTAGAACTGTCAGGCTACAGAGAGAAGTGGTCACATAGGTGCAGGAATTCAGATACTTTGGATCACCTGTCCAAGCAAATCGGAAGTGTGGAAAAGAGTTAAAGATGAGAGTACAGGCAGTATGGTGTGGATGTTGAAAAGTGGATGTTAAGAGAGTAGTGAGACCAGCCTTGTTTTATGGTCTTCTGAAAGCAGAAGATGCAGAGGACAGAGTGAGATGGAAAAGATTGACTTGCTGTGGCGACCCCTGATAAAAGGGAGAGGCAGAAAGAAGAAGAAGAAGAAAAAGATGTAGACCCACTAATATACCAAATAGCATTTTTTTGCAAGAGCAACTAAAGAGAGATTTAAAGTGATATAAGTATAAGTTATAGACTGTAGTATCGGCAAGAAATCAAAACTACTTTCACCCCTAACGTCACATAATGGATTTTAAAATACTACTCGGTTATTATTGGTTGATTTAAAATTAATTTGTGTCGCTAATTTGTTTTTGAGTTATAATAGTCAATTTTTCTTGACCTAAGAGCTAGTGAGTCTGTGGATTTTTTATTATTGTACCCCTTCCTGTCCTGTGCGCGTGCCATCCCCTGAAACTATACACGCCCCCTCAAATCTCCTCTCTCACTGCCCTCCCGGCAGAGAACCACTGCTTTAGACAACAGTAGATGAACAAATTGTAAACAAAAAAAAAAAAAAATGTATGATACCCTTTGTTTTTTCTCAAGTCTAGCAAAATTGCTTAACATGGTTTATTCTCTCTCTCTCACACACACTTGTGCTTTTTCTGTGGAGACTGGTCAGCAGCACAGCAGTGCACAACAAAAGAAATGCTAAATGTCTGACTACATTGTTTTACCTCTCAGTATGCAATATTTTAGACACACACCTACACACACACACTTATATCCAAATTGATGCAGACACAGTTTACTCATGTATTTCTTTTTATTTTTTAAACTCTACACTCTTAGTATTTCTCGAGTCCGCACTTCATCCCAGACAAACGCAGTACAGAAGGCAGACCCCGGTCTAACGGTTTATTAGAAATGAGTTATAAGATCACCTCAGGGTGTTCATGTGGAGAAAGTCTGCCTGTGCCTGGGAATTTTTACTCTACAAACCTGCGTGATGTCCGGTCTGTGTCTTTATATTTAAAGGAACACGTAAAAACATTTGACTATGAGAGTAAGATGTGACACACAAAATTAAAAATGTCTAGCACTGGTGGAATGGTGGAATGAACGTCCCCTTCATTTTCGAACGGCAGAATCAGCAGCTACCTTGTTTGAAGACCCACTTATTCCGCACTGACCTGAATTAAACCCACTTTCCTACTCAAATCCCCCTCCCCCCAAAAAAAACCCCATGCACAATAAATGTAAATGTAAAAATAATATTATTAGTAATATTAATAATAATAAGGAAGACCGGCAGTGGGTGGTTCTGTAGCCTCACAGCAAGAAAGACACTGGTTTTATCTCCGGGTGGGTCGACGTGGGAAATTTCGGTGTGGAGTTTGCATGTTTTCCCCGTGATCCGAGTAAAACTCTCAGTTCACTAGAAACTATTACACTAGAACTAAACATGGAGAAGCAGTGCTTAATTACTCTTCTGCTTTTGACACTTTTAAATCCGGGATGAAAGAAATTATTTAAGCAAGCTTTTAGCTTAAGATTAACCACTGTTCTTTTTGTACTTTAATTTTGTTCAATTTCTCCTCTCTTCATTTACTCTTAAATATTTAATCTGTAAAGCCCTTTTAATGGCTGTACAGAATCAAAGCTGCACAAAAATACATTTAATATTTCTTTTGCTAACAATTTAAATTCCAGGCTATTGAATAAGGCAGAAAGACATGGTAAGTAAGGTGTAAGAACAAAATAAGCACATGAAATTTTACAAATATGGTATGTAACTATCTCTAATTAATATATTAATTATATATTACAAAAATACTTAAAAATAAACAGATGCTTAATATTGTAAATGCAGCTGTTAGTGGATTTTTTGAAATAATTTACAAGCATTATTACAAATAAGGAACACAACATTTGTTTTAATTTAACTGTACTATAGATCCCTAAAATGATGTATGATGTATATCCAGGAAATGTTGCAGCTATCTACTTTTATTACAGTCACCAATGAAGGTTCAGGCTGGTGCTGAAATAAGTTTTTGTAAATCTGACCAGAATAATAATTATTGAATACTTCCTAGATGTTTATGCACTGTTTGGTCATTGTCAAGATCAACTGCGAAAATATTAATGTATTAAACTAGTAGCAATGTGAAGTAAAAAAAACAGTCCAAAAACTCACAGAATAGCTAAAACTTAGTTAAAAGAGCGCTTCAGAGCAAGCAGTAAAATAAATCCACAAACCCAAAAAATCTAGAAAAGGAACTATACATGAACAAGGCAACATACAATACAAGGTCTGAGATAAACTATCCCTAAGATTAAACAGAGAAACTTAATGGTTAATGCCAGTCAAGCGCATTATTAGGCTAATAATTCTCAAAATTAGTGAGGACAGAACAAGTACTCTGGGAAGCTGGTAGTAGGGTCAGGAGTTTGGAATCATATTGGCTGTTAGTATATCTTCTTACACACTATTTACCCTGTAATTAATGGGCTGTATTTTATAGAGTTCTCCTTGTCCTAAGCATTACTTTTCTTTATCTACAAAGAAGTCTGCAAGTTAATTAGATGAATTAACATTCAATTCACAATAACCATACCTAGTTTCTTTCATATGGATTACATATTCTCTATACATACTGTATATAATCACTTTAAGGACAACTCAAATTTTTACAGGCTTCATTTCTATTTTGGACAAGCTTACGTACTAGCACAACCAATGCGAGGTTGACATATTTTGTTTTGCGGATGCATTATAAAAAAACAGTAACAGAAAGGATGTAGTTGGTACACAAAACAAATTATGGCAAATATACACATCTAAAATTATTATCTTTAATAATGTCAGGAAAAAACAGTCAGAAATAATAACAATAAAAATGCATGCAAACATAATAAAAGGCAATACTTTGCAAAGGCACAGAGATTTACTTTAATTATATGCAGCTCTTCTGATGACTTTAATATTAGCATCAAATCATAATATTCTACGTGGAACAATGGAACATTGTCAGAAAGCATCTTCACAGAAATTAAATTCATAATACAGTCATGAAGTTTATATACTATAAGGTATATAAGTAGAGTGGCGAAAAATATCCCTGACATGAAAAGAAGAAAAAACCATGGCAGCAACCATAGTCAAACTGGAAGCCTTTTGTCATTTGGTTATAAAATTTTAAAACTATTCTGTAGAAATAATCTATAAATGTGTGTGTGTAGTTGTGAATGGGAGTACAACATATACAGGGGTTAGGCAATGAAACTGACATTTTAGTGTGGGAGGTTTCATGGCTAAATTGGACAAGCCTGGTGGCCAATCTTCATTAACTGCACATTGCACCAATAAGAGTGTGAAGGTTCAATTAACAGGGTAAGAGCACAGTTTTGCTCAAAATATTGCAATGCACACAACATTATGGG
>JAOUQV010314273.1:0-13047 GCA_028565295.1 Aspidoras spilotus
AAACAATTTTCTTTTACTTAACTCTGATAAAACTGAAGTACTGGTGTTAGGACCACAGGCAGCTAGAAGTAAAGTTTGATGTTTTTTATATCTCTGGATGGTTTTTTTTAAATTACACCATGTATTGTAAAAAACCTTAGTGTGATTATTGATTCTAGCCTTTCCTTTGAATCTCATGTAGATAATACCACCAGGATAGCATTCATTTATCTTCGAAACATTGCTAAGATCAGAAATATCCTGGCACAGAAAGATGCAGAAAAACTTGTCCGTGCATTTGTTACCTCTAGGTTGGATTATTGTAATGACCTGTTATCTGGTTGTTCACGTAAGTGCATAAACAAACTACAGTTAGTCCAGAATCTTACAAAAACCGGAAATATAAGCACATCACCCTCGTCTTATCCACATTGCACTGGCTACCGGACAAATTTTGTATTGATAATAAGATACTTTTGGTTGCTTACAACGTAGTTAACGGTCTTGCACCACAGTACCTTAGTGAACTCTTAGTTTCTTATGATCCACCATGCCCAATTCGATCAAAGGGTGCAGGCTATTTGCTAAAACCTCGTATTATGAGGACTACAGCAGGGGGCAGATCATTTTATCGAGCCCCACATGAATGGAATAGTCTTCCAGTTAGTGTTTGGAACTCAGACACAATCTCAGTCTTCAAGTCTATTCTGAAAACTTATTTAGTCAAGCATATCCTTTATATAGTTCAGGGCTCAGAGCTGGAGGTTTCATGGTCAGAGTGTTTTGGTAAACTGGGATGTTTGGATGCTGTCGCCCAGCCACTCTCACGAGATCACTCAGGTTCGTTGACGGTGAAGTGACTGGCTGCTTTATGTCCCAGGGCTCCCTCATGTCTGTGTCATCCTTTGGTTTTACCCTGTAGTTAGGCTGCCATAGCGCTAGTCTGCCAGAGTCTTGCGCTTCGCACTACTTGTGTTTGAATTGTCCATTAGGTAGTTGATCGTGTTTAACTCCCTTTATTCTCTTTTTCTTCCTATCCTCTCCTTGCTTTAAAGCAAAACTCCCTTATATACTAATAAAATTGTTTACGAAAAACGGTCTAAAGTCTTAGAGTAAACAGAACCAAATAAGAAGTCACTGTCTGGTGTGTTTTATTTGAACATTGCTCCAAGGTACAATTTGTGCAGTTTTATACTGCAAGTAGATTATTTAATAAGTTTTACAGAACTGCTTGGAGAATCCAAGACAGATCCTCTGGAGATTTAACGGTCACACTTGTCACTTTTTTGATGTGGAACCCAGCAGCCCACATTATGTTTTATCATGAAATGTAATCTGTTTTGGAATGTAGTCCTTTACTAATGTACATCATTTTTGTTAGTAAATATTATTAATTAATAAACATAGTTTGAAATATAAAACCTCTGTATACTGCGACTCATAAATGCAGAATTCTTAAAAAAAAAACATCTCTAACAAATTTACTACTAAAACAAATAGGTGCCCAAGACTTTTGTACAGTATTGTACTTTGGGCCAAATAGTGAACAAGAATTCCGGTGTTTGGGATAGAACTCGAATGTAGCATGTCAGGTTATAATTGACAGAAATTCTCTAAACCTCTGAGATGAATTCACATTGAAAAAAGAAAAAGATGGTTTACTCACCTGTGGGGTGCTGTGAAGAGCTTGACATTGTGTCTGAGTACAGAATACTGTTCTTGTTCTATGCAAAGACCCCAAAGATTTGAATAAATCCTCCTTAGTGGCCTGAAAATAAAAAAATTGTATTATTATAATATAAAATAAAGAAAAGCAACCTCAATTCCAATGAAGTTGGGATGTGGTATAAAACATAATTAAAAACAGAATATGATGATTTATAAATATTTTTCAACCGATATTTAATGTAATACAGTACAGACACAATATTTAATGCTCAAACAAATATACTTTATTGTTTTTTGTTTTTTTTTTTCAAATATTCACTAATTTAGAATTTGATAACTGTAACATGTTCCAAAATTTTTCGAACGCGGTCAACAAAAGACTGGAAAAGTTGAGGAATTAAAAAAAAAAAAAAAACTCTGTTTGGAACATTCCCCAGGTGAATTGGTTATTAGAAAATCGTGATTGGGTATAAAGTGAGCGTCCTCAAAAGTCCTTTACAAGAAAGACTGGGGCGAGTTCACTGTGTGAATAAATAGTCCAACAGTTTAAGAACAATGTTTCTGAATGTGTAATTGCAAGGAATTCTGAGATTCTATTATCTACAATTATCAATCTATTATCTATTATTATATCCATATCATCATAAGATTTAGACAATCGGAAGAAATATCTGCAAGTAAGCATCAAGACCGAAAACCAACATTGAATGCCCTTGATCTTTAAACCCTTAGGTGGCACTGCATTAAAAACTGACATATTCTGCAAAGTATATTACCAAATGGGCTCAGGAACACATTTAATCACTCCATCGACAAGTGCAAGTTAAAGCTACAATGGATTGATGTACTTTATTGTATCTGCAACTAGTGTTGTCACAATACTAAAAAAAAAAAACTTCAGTACAATAAAATATTCAGTAAAATATTACAATTTCTATACTACTTCAATGATAAAAGCAGATACATTGCTCATTTCACTTTTGAACCTGAACTTACCTTTATATGTTATATATATTAATATTTGATTCTTCTTGCTTCTGCCTCTCCCTTTTATCAAATAGTAAAAATGTGCAAATAAATTGTATTTAAAATTAAGAATTATATCTATTAATCCCCTTCCTTGCTATTTATTAAAAAGCTGCACTGTCGGTTAATACAGTTACATAATTAATGCACTTTTTATAGTCTACATCCTTCTACCAGGATGTTTATATGAAATAGAGATATACAACTTTAAATTACGAATAAATATTAAATAAAAAATACATTCATCTCAAAAAAATTACTATTCACACCAATGTAATTAGCATTACAAAGCAGTCCCAGGTTTAGACAGCAAAAGTTTGTTTATTAGAATCATCCACAATAAAGTTGAGGCTAGTGTTCATTAGATTGTTCACAGTGAATTATTGTAAATATATGATATTTTTTAATAAATACTGAGCACATTCAGCTGCTGAACGTAACCCCATTCACATATGAATAATTTAGAATTTCCAATTTACCTAGAATGCATGTCTTTGGACTGTGGGAGGAAACCGGAGCACCCGGAGAAAACCCACACGAACAAGGGGAGAATGTGCAAACTCCACACAGAAATTTGCAGGTCGCCCCATGCTTTTGCTTTCTATCTGTATCTGCTTCAAATCCAAAGTATAGCCACACAGCACTTCTGCTGCTTTCCTTGTTTATCAAGCTGGTCTCCGAACATACTGCTTCCACGTTAGCTTCTAATTATGTATTACAAACCTCTCCATGCATTACGAAAACCTGGACGGATTTATTATGAATAGAATCAATACTGAGAGAAGCGAATATTGTACCGTTTCAGAATTTTTTATATCGATATGTATCAATATATCGATTTTTTGACAACACTATCTACAAGAAATAAGAGAAAACAAATATCATTTATTTTCTCAGACATGACCATTTAGATCCATTTGGCCCAATACAGTAAATAAACCAACAACTGCCTGAAAACTTAGAAATGGAGAGTTCTGGAATGGCAGAGTAAAAACAGAGAACTTTATCCTATTGAGATTCTGTGTGGTGATTTGAAACAAAATTCACCCAAAGAAACCACTTAAATATCTAAGAGAGCTGTTTGTTTGTTGGTTCGGCATTTCTGCCATTTTAGGCCATGGTCACGGCAGAAAAGGTTTGTAATTTTTATGTATTACTCAGTTAGCTTACTAAAAGTGCTGAGCCAAAACCTGCCTTATCTACTCTGACAGTAAATTCTGTGGCTGTTAATCTGTTATAACCCAAATGAGGATGGATTTTCCTTCAGAGTCTGGTTACTCTCAAGTTTTCTTCCTCTTATCAGCTCAGGGAATGTTTCCTTGTAACTGTCACCATTGAGTTGTTCATTAGGGAAAAATTAACCTTATTTAAATTTTATATTTATATCATTTCTGGGAAACTTCTCAGTGACAAATGTTCCATTGTAAAAAGTGCTATATAAATAAAATTAAATTGCATATAGCTTATAAAGTATAGATACATCTGTTGTCTATACATGGCAACTTTGCCTTTGATGAGGTACAGTCGAAACTAGAAGTTTACATACATTATAAAAAGACACACATTTTTTCCCCTCATTGTCTGACATGAAATAACTTCAATTAGAATTAACAAACTTATTTGTATTCGATAACTACCAGAATAATGAGAGCGAGAAAAATAAGAAAAATTAATGCTATTGCTTTGCTTTTGAACAATTTGTGATATGTCATGTCTTTGAAAGCTCTTGATAGATTTATAGCCAACAACTGAGTTAAGTAGAGACACACCTGTGGGTGTATTTTAAGGCACACCTGAAACACAATGCTTCTTTATGTAAAATAATGAGAAAGATGAAAGTAATCAGCCAAGATATCAGGAAGAGAATTGTGGACTTGCACAAATCTGGTTCATCCTTAGGTGCAATTTTCAGATGCCTGAAAGTGCCTCGTTCATCAGTGCAAATAATTATATGCAAGTACAAACAATATGGGGAATCTCCAGCAATTATACCGCTAGGAAAGGAGAAGGGTTCTGTGTCTCAGAGATTAACTTGCTTTGGTCAATAACGCACATATCAACCCATGAATAAAAGCAAAAGACCTTGTGAAGATGCTAGCTGAAGCTGACAAGTTTGTGTCATTATCCACAGTGAGTGGCTGAAAGGCCACTCTGTCAGGAAGAAGCCATTACACCAAAGGAAACATAAAAAAGTCAGATTAATGTTCGTTCCTGTGTGCATTTGAAAAGTCCTTAACTTTTTGAAAGTCTGTGTTGCCCAGCGAAAGCCCCAAAACATTACTGCTCTATAGAAGATCTGCATGGAAAACTAGGCCAAAATACCAGCTTCAGTGTGTGTAAACCTGATAAAGACTTACAGTACACGTTAACCTCTGTCATTGCCAAAGTTAACGTAACAAAGTATTGTGTTAAACTTATTATTGACCAAATACTTTTTTCCACCATAATTTACAAATAATTCCTGCAATGTGATTTCCTCGATTTTTTCCCTCATTTAGTCTCTCATTGTGTACCCATGATGAAAATTACAGACCTCTCTCATCTTTGTAAGAAGAACTAACAAAATCAGTGGCTGACAAAATACTTTTCTTGTATTTTGTATTACTACTTGTCCATTGGTGGGATCTGAGGTGTTGGATACGGTTTGAATGTTGTATTATTTGCTGCTTGGTCTGCTTTCTTATTTCCCAGCAGTGAGCAGCCATCACAGCGCCCGGGGAGCAACTGGGGGTTAGGTGTCTTGCCCAAGGGCACTTCAGCCATGACTTGTGGCTACTTGGAATCGAACCTGGGACCTTCCGATCGCAAGGCTGGCTCCTTAACCACAAGCCTATGACTGCCCACCACTGGTTGAATGGGGATCAAACCAGTGACCAGTTAGTCCAAACCTTCTTCCTTGTCCATAATGTAAACATTTCTTAATAAAGAACTGGAAATTTGATAGGGTGTCCTAATTTATTCACATGATTGCTGTATACAAGGTGCATATATTGGTAGGAGAACGCTAAAGCTGAAGCTGTCAGCCAGGCGGCAGAGATGAAGGTAAAGAGGAGATATATGGATGTGGTCAATGTGAAGATGCAGATTGAGGTGGAAAATATTGACCTCACTGGGGCTACTCATGATAAAGGGAGCATAAGAAGTAGAACATGAATAAAGTATGCATGCATGTCATACTTTTATATTGTACTGTTCCTGCACACTGATTAAATATATTTTGCTTAGCTAACATACTAGGTTAGTTAGACTACCAGGAGTATAGTTACATTTGGGATAGCTCCGTGTTTGAGCTTTGTTGAACAATTGTTCATAGTTAATATAAGGGGTGGATGTTTCCTACTTTTACACACACAGGTTAGACAATGACACAAACACCTGGTTTTAGACCACAATAATTTATTAGTATGGTGCAGGGCCTCCTTTTGCGGCCAATACAGCGTCAGTTCATCTTGGGAATGACACATACAAGTCTTGCACAGTGGTCCGAGGGGTTCACCCGAGAACGACTCGATAACGCGCGGATCACCCGAGAACGACTCGATAAAGCGCGGTTCACCCGAGAACGACTCGAAAAAGCTCGGATCACACGAGAACGACTCGATAAAGCTCGGATAACCTGAGAATGAATCGATAAAGCTCGGATAACCTGAGAATGAATAGATAAAGCTCGGATCACTTGAAAATGTCTTAAGGAAAAGCACGTCTATTCGACTGTATTCCTAGCGACACACTTTTTTCTAAAAAGGGCTTTTACCACAAAATAATCAGGTGTACTTTGTTTACACCTAAGACTCGGATAGTTATAGTTTACATGTAAATAAACACATGAAATACAGCGCAACTAGTATTTATTACCTTCATGAAGACGATCTTCCTGTAAAGCGATGAGTTAAATAACAATCTGTATCCATGCTGTAAATGGCTCCGATACATGCTCAAGCCCGAAGTGAAAATAATATATTACTGTACCTTGCTATCAGAAGTAAATAAAATTGTTTGACTGATAACACACGTGATATTTAACACCGCCTGCCCAACCTCCCTTTCCCCGAGCAGCAATGTCAAGAAACCGTCCGAACTTTAAACAAACTCGGCTAGAAATAGAGACTCGGTAAATAGTTCCGTTGTTGTGTGTCAATGACCTTTCCTCCCTAAGATCTTAAAAATAATTCAGTATTTCTCAGCGTGCCTTTATAATTGCAGTTGCAACAGTGGCAAATAAAAGGAGAGATTAAATTATTGATAAAAAACTAATTTTGCATTAACAATGGAACCAAGCTTTAATATAATTAAATAAAATAATTTTAAGGGTGGTAGTGCTGTCACCTTGCAACAAAAAGGATCCCGTTCGATCCCCCGGATAGGGCGACCTGTGAAAATGTGGAGTTTTCATTTTTTCACCGTGTTTGCTTGGGAACAGCTGGAGAACAAATTGGCAATAGGTCATTAATATGACAGGGTATAAAAACAGCATCTTGCACTGGCAGCAGCTCTCAAAAGTGAAGATCGGTGGAGGATTAACAATCCCCCTAATTCTGTGCCAACAAATAGTGAAGCGATATCAGAAAGGAGTTCGACAGTGTAAAATTGCAAAGTGTTTGAACATATCATCATATACAGTGCACAATATCATCAAAAGATTCAGAGTCTCTGTGCGTAAGTGTCAAGGGTGGAAAACCATAAGGCGTGCCCGGGCCCTTTGATGGCACTGCATCACATACAGGCATGCTTCTGTAATGAGAACATTATCTGTAAACACAGTTCACCGTGCCATCCGTTGTTGCCAGCGAAAACTCTATAGTTCAAAGAAGTAGCCATATCTAAACAATATCCAATAGTGCAGACCTTTTCTCTGGGCCAAGGATCATTTAAAATAAACTGTGGCAAACTGGAAAACTGTTCTGTAGTCAGATAAATAAAAATTGAAAGCTCCTCATGGAAATCACGAACGCCGGGTCATTATGACGAAAGTCGTCTATGTTCTATTCTGAATAAAATATGGAATTTTTAAATTTCCACATAATTGCATTCCATTTTTATTTGGAATGTTGATTTCCTACATCATCTCATGTCCATCAATGTCAGCGATTCCCTTTTCCGTAAGTGTCTTGTGTACTTCATTACATGTCTTCCCTGCACATTCCGTGTATTTGAAGTGAAGTCAAGCGATACTCCACATTTTTCCATATTTTTAATTGATTGGCTCATCAACATTTGTATGCACACTTACTTTTTGTGATCTCAAGCCTTTTCTCCTTCAACTCTGATTCTATTTTCATTGCCTGACACTGGCAGTTGACACATCCTCACCAAACCCAGACTATCTGTCTTCGGAGAGGTTATATTGGCACAGTCAATGAGCCTGACAGCAATATCAAGCTGCATTAAACTGGATTGAAGTATTATGTTCACCTGGTTTATGATGGTAATAAGTTCCCTCCACACAAATTGCAAATCAAAAATCTAAATGAAACTACTTCCTCAGCAAGAGTTTTGCCATCCCACTTACAGCCTCCCAAGCCATCAGGAGAGCTTCTCTAACTACTTTGTTTGATTGCAGACACTTTTGAGAGAACATGGCAGCATCAAATAAGACAAGATTCATAGTGTGAACTTCACAAGGAACAACCTCTTGGATTTAGCTGTAGCACTCTAGCCTAAAAATATTCTTCCCTTTCATTTTGTCTCCATATTCATAAGCACGTCTTTGACAATTTTCAAATGGAATGCTTAGCTCCTTCAACTTGTCTAGGTTGTGGACAGGCTAAGGCCAGTAATTTGTTTCATATGAATATATCCAAGAAAGTATTCTTTAATGTTTGGTTGTAGCTGGAAACAGACAATGTGTACTGAGACTGACATCTGTTCCTTGTGACTTACATCTGGAGTACAATCAAGAATGATAAAGAATTATTTTTCTAACTCAAAATGGTATGCCGTATTTCTGAAATTATCTGAATTGACTAAGGTAGTGTGTGTGGGAAATTTCATGTTTTATTTGGACACGAGATTCTCCATTACAGGACCATATGTTCCCAAAAGCTCTAATTTTTTCAATTACAATTTTACCAGCAGATGACGCCCTTGTCCTATGAAATGTCTTGAAAATCTCAGTATATAACAACTATAAAACACTATAAACGCCTGTCTAGATGTTAGGTGGGTTCTAGATGTGGGTTCATAGTACATAACAAACAACATTTATATTTTAAATATGTTGTTATTATGATTACTTTTGTTATGGTTATTTTTCATGAGCCTAATTTTTTGTTGCTCATTATATGTAAAAGATTGCAAATACCAAATCATGTCATGGAAAAACTTAAAATATCCTGGTACTTAAAATTCTCCGGGTACGCCGGTTTCCGCTTGCATTCCAAAGACATGCGTAATAGCTTAATTAGTGTCTCTAAATTAACTGTGTGTGTGTGATTGTCTGTGATTTTGTGTGTGTGCGTCCTACGATGGATTATCCCTATCTAAAGTTGTTCCTGCCCTTGCACCCAGAGTTGCCGTGTGGGCACCGGCTTTCCCGTGACCCCAGAACTGGGATTAAGTCGGTATAGAACATGAATAAATGAATAAAATCACACATCAAATATTTAATTATTGTGTGTTCAAATAGCAGCAAAACATTTATTTGTTAATTTATTTAACCCTAATTCTAGTTTATGGTCACAGGAGGGCTGGTGCCTGCCTGGCAACTCTGTAAGTGAAGACAGGAACAACTCTACATAGGGTGCCAATGCATCATAGGGCACACACACACTATTACACACACATTCATGGGAAATTTAGACACAATTAACCTATCATGCATGTCTTTCGATTGCAAGAGGAAACCGGAGTATCTAGAGAAAGCATACATGAACATGGGATGAGTGTGCAAACTTCACACAGAAATTACCTGAGTCGCCCCATCCGGGGCTCAAATCCGAGATCTTCTTGATGTTAGGCTACAGCACTATCCACTGCGACACCGTGCCACCCGGTTTTACTCATAGACTGTGAATATGCTGCTCCAGATTACATGCTTAATGATGCTATAATAGCAGGAAACAAAGAAAAATGTGTGCACGAAAGATTGCTTGATAAATGTGAAGCCCTGTCTTTAGATAAAGCAGTTGAAATTCCTCAGCAGTTTAAAATGTCACAAAAGCAGATAAAAGAGAGGAGCGGAAATGATGCTGGAAAATAAGTGTTTGGTCAATAACAAAATTTCAACTCATTACTTTGTAACATAAACTTTGTTGGCAATGACAGAGGTCAAAAGCCATCAACAGATTTGCACACACTGTAGCTGGTCATTTGGCCCATTCCTCTATACAGATCTACTCTAGAGCAGTAATGTTTTGGGGCTGTCGCTGGGCAACACAGACTTTCAACTACCTCCAGAAATTTTCTGTAGAGTTGAGGCCCGGAGACTGGCTAAACCACTCCTTTATTTCCCAAGCGAGTGTTTGGAATCAGTGTCATGCTGGACAACCCAGCCACGTTCCAACTTCAATGCTCTCACTGATGGAAAGAGGTTTTGTCTTATAATCTCATGATACATGGCCCTGTTCATTCTTCTCTTAACGCGGATCAGTCGTCCTGTCCCATTTTCAGAAAATCAGCCCCAAGCATAATGTTTCCACCCCATGCTTCACAAACGGTATGGTTTTCTTGGGATGCAGTTCTTCCACCAAACACTACAAGTTGATTTTTCCCAAAAAGTTCTATTTTGGTTTTATCTGACCACATGATATTCTCCCAATCCTCTTCTGGATCTTCCATATGCTCTCTGGAAAACTTCAGACAGGACTGGACATTAACTGGCTTAAGCAGGGGGACATGACTGACACTGCAATATTTGAATCCCTCTAGGAATAGTGTTACTCATGATTATTTTGACTCCATGGAATGAGATCTTGCATAGGGCCTCAGAAGTGAAGTGTGAAGTGAAGAAATTTATTGTCAAATCTATGTACAAGACATACACAGAATAAAATCTCGTTTCTCTCAGACCCACAAAACATAGATGGACATAGGACATACATAATACAGGACTAAACAAACACTGTGCATGCACTGTCTTCTTGACATAAAAATGAACATAGACACTAGAAAAGGCTCACAGTTCCTTATGTGGTGAACTGTGGACCTGGTCAGTAGAGAAAAACACACAATATATTTTGCAGACAATATAGAACACACACCAGAAGGGTAAGGAATAGGGGAAGGGGGATTTGGATGAGGGGATAGAGGAGCACTAAGGTGGGGGGAAAAGAGACTTTTATCTTCTCTCTGTCCTTCACGGAGGATTTGTTTATCCCAACCGCAACCTTGAAGAACTGTAGCCGGTTTTAAGGATAGCCGAAACATAGATTAGACCTTGTTTGCTAAGGGGAAAAATATTTCCATTCCCATAGTCTATCAGTTCTACACATCGTTCATATGTTCATTTTGTAGCCCATTTCTGTTTTTCAGACGATCCAGTTGATTGAGTAGAGACATGATATTGTCCATTTTATGATTTAAAGTCTCAATTTGAGTGCTGACAGCTCTGCGAATTGCATCAATTATTTTGGGCAACTTTAAAGGGGCTCGGACAGCTGTTACTGTTAGTTTAGATTCTCTGTATCAGGGAAATGCTTAATTCAATCAGCAAAATGTCCGTGATCATGGTTCCAAATAGATATACTTCCTCGATGTCCTCTACAGAAAGCCTGGTGAGACACATGACCCTTCAATTCTCCCCCAAATCTCTCACATATCCCGCTGCAAACGTTCCTTCGGGACAGTTTGGTTCCCCCGACCCCAAGCTCTTTGTTGACTAGATAGTGTCAGTTGCGCTGAGAGACCATTTAATTATTTCTATCATTTGTTGCTATGTAGAGCGGAGCGAAGAAAATCTCTTCAGTAGCAGTAGACAGGACAGAGAGCGAAACAGGAGAGATACGGGAGAGGAAAGAAAGTGCGACCACTTTCGTCGAGTGCAGAGAAGTAGAGTGTAGATTCACATCCAGTCTGGTGCAGTTCTACAATTTTCTTCCTTTGACAGATCTTTAGCCTTGGCCATGGTTGAGTTTGGAGTCTCACCGTTTGAGGTTGTGGACAGGTGCCTTTTATATAGATAACAAGGTCAAACATGTACCATTAATACAGGTAATGAGTGAAGGACAGAATAACTACTTAAGAGGTTACAGGCCTGTGAAAGCCAGAAGTCCTGCTTGATTCCTTCTGACTAAATACTTTTGCCACACTGTAAAGTTAAAACAAGGCCTGTAACTAAATGGTGTATATGTTAAATCCATCAGACTGTATAACTGGGATTTCTCCAAGCTAAACTAGATGAAGTGTCATCTTTTCTTAAAAGCTTAAACACCACAATCGGGGATTCAGGTGGCCATTCAGACTCAATTGTGCTTTATGACTTTCATGTCAAAAGGCATTGCCTAGCACAACAGATTTGTATGACTTGGAGTATGTTTTAAGCTCAGCTTTGGGTCAATCTGTGACCAGAAATACAATATAAACAACAACAAATAGATAGATAGAGCTGACTACATTTATGTCATTTCATATGATGTCATCCCCTCACAATGGTTGTCTAAACAGATGAGTCAGCTTTCTCTTATACCCTTATGTCTCATGTTGCTTGTGTTAGTCTGGACCTGATAATATACAGGTGCTGCTTATAAAATTAGAATATCATGTTGATTTATTTCCATAATTCCAAAAGTGAAATATTATACACATTCATTACACACAGACTGATATATTTCAAGTTTTTTTTTTTGATGATTATAACTGACAAACTATAAAAACCCAAATTCATTATCTCAGAAAATTTGAATATTACTTTAGACCAATACAAAAAAGTATTTTTAGAATTGCTATGTACAGCACTCAATACTTGAGTCGATCAGTCTGTGGCACTCCTTAGGTGTTATGAGAGCCAAGGTTGCTCTGATAGTGGCCTTCAGCTTTTTGGGTCTGGCGTACCACATCTTCTTCACAGTACCCCATAGATTTTCTATAGTCTTAAGGTCAGGTGAGTTTGAGAAGTGAGAACAGGTATACCATGGTCCTTACACCAGGTACTTGTAGTTTTGGCACAATGTGCAGTGCTTTCGTGTTCATATTTTTCAATTGGCTAGCATTTCTAAAAATCCTCTATATATATATGCTGGTGGAGGAACACGTTTCCTGACTTGCTCCTCCAAAACACCCCAAAGTGGCTCTTGATACATCACAAAGACTTGCTGTCTTGGGCACAGATGTGCCAGGAAGACGTGCACCAACAATTTTTCCTCTCTGGTATGTCACCCATAATGTTGTGTGCATTGCAATGTTTTGAGCAAAACTGTGCTCTTACCCTGATAATTGTAC
>JAOUQV010314288.1:0-13046 GCA_028565295.1 Aspidoras spilotus
ATCCTGCAAGAAGAATGGCTTAAAATCCCTCTGACCACTGTGCAAGACTTGTATGTGTCATTCCCAAAACAAATTGATGCTGTATTGGCTGCAAAAGGAGGCCCTACATCATACTAATAAATTATTGTGGTCTAAAACCAGGTTTTTCAGTTTCATTGTCTAATCCCTGTAGTTGTACATGAAATTTTTAGAAGTCAGAAGTTTCTTAAATACTTAGACCAGCCCACCTGGCACTAACAACCAAGCCATGTTCAAAGTCACAAAAATCACATTACTTACCCATTCTGCTGCTCGGTTTGCACTTCAGAAAGTCTTGACCACCTCTACATGCCTAAATGTTGCAGCCATGTGATTGTCTGATTAAATATTTGTTTCAAGCAATTACATAGATGTACCTAATAAAGTTGCCAATGAGTGTGTATGTAAGTAAATATATTATGTATAAATATATAGTGTAAAAATAAATGTATATGTAAGTATATGTATGATTTTGATGATTTCTGCAAAAAAGAAATATTTATCTGCATGCCATATTTATATATTCTATATATATTTATATGTAGTTTTTGTTTTTGCAGGATTTCCTTCATTGTCTGTTTAATTGCATACATCATGAACCCAATGTGTTATGTCTACTCGATGTATGTTTATTAAAAAAACAAGCATATAAATTCACTAAACCTAGCAACATGAACACTTCCTGTGTCGTCTCAGTGCTTGCCAAGCTCTAACTAAAAACTGCCAGTAACAATGCAGTGTTGTCCCGGAGATAATGCCTGTACTGTGTTTCTTATAGGGTGTGCTAGCTGTCACCTCAACAGACAAGCAGAGTTTTTTTAACCCTGATTTTTTAACCACATGTGGCTAGCCACTGCATGACCAGCTGTTGCTGAAATACTGACACCACCCCTCACAACCCGAGAATGCTGTTTAAGTCACTCTGTTTACCCAAAGCTGGAAAAGTTTTTTTTTTCTATAAGGCGATTGTGACATAAACACCAACTGGGGTACTTTATACATAATCATATTCTAAGTGTTCCTAATCCAATGATAATTAGTGTTAATCTGTTATGCATCTAAACCAGGGGTCAAAAATTTCTTGACTGACCACCGCATGGGAAAAAATATATTAAGGTCTGTTCCACTCTCCGCAGTTTAGGTATTATTTACCACCTCTAGCAAATATAACAAAATCACTCAAATGTGGGTACATTTTTAAACAGACACAATTTGTTTTTTAATTTTTAGTGAGTACATTCTCTTAAAATTTACAATACAGTCAGGTGCAATATGCCATATGGTATTATGATTTGAAAATTGAAAATGAACCACATGCTGCATTTGGCTCCCGGGGTTATAGTTTGGATACCCCTGCATGATGGTTCAGTGGATAGTGCTGTGGACTCACAGCAAAAGGACACGGGTTTGATCCCCAGATGGGGCAACCTGGTTCTCCCCGTGTTTGTATTGGTTTACTCCAGATGCTCCAATTTCCTCCTAGATTTTAAAGACATGCACGCTAAGTAAATTGAAAATGCAAAAATTGTCATTATATTGTTTAGATATAAATACACTAAGGCAAATGAGTTTCAATAAAAACCGAACGTCTGAGGTACAGGAGTGCTTGTCTGTATGTTTGCGTGTATGAGCACTGAAAACAAAGCATGGAGACTAAACCAGAGTGTAACCAGAATACCACTGTGGTGATGCTGTGGGTCATGGTGGTTGAGCACAGTGAGAAAGAGAAACTGGAGATCTCAGAGAAAGTCCACAGCTGCCATTGTGAGGGTTCAACTCTCAATAATCTAGGTTTAATTAAAAAGAAAAAAACGGGTACTGCGAAACAGACAAAAACTAAACAAGGTTCAATATCATAAAATCATTTGAAGATATTATAAGGAGGAAATAACTGTTTCTTTGTTGTGCTCATATTATAGTTTAAATTTTAGGATATTTCTTTCCTGGGATTATTGAATGGTGGAAAAGAGTGTTACTATGAGTCTGAGAGCGATACCGTCTGGAGCTGTGCTATAAGCATGGTTCTCAAATCAAACATCCTACCCGATTATGTGTATGCTTGGTTCAAGTGGACTGCAGGGTTGACCAAAGATTGGAATCTATTTATCCCACAAAACACTAATGAGTACAAAACATAATAACTGCCACACTGAATCGGACATCAACCAGGATAAAAAGGTCTGTGGTACTCACTGTGAAGGACAGGGTGAGTTTCGAGAGATTTATTACAGGCTCATCATAACAAGAAAAGAAGATGAAGAGAAGTACAAGATAATCGACAAACATCATGTCATGAGAGGACAGTAGAAGGTTTTTGTGGATTATCTGAAAGTAATTGAAAAGGCATGGGCACTTCAAGGGAAGGTAACACAGTGTTGTTCTCTGTCAAAGAAGACTGAACATTATGGTGTGTCTGTATGGATACACAGAAACATTGCCAAATGACTGAAACCATTCAACCCAGTGAGTCATATCAGCCAAATTGGTCACGAAGCCAAGAGATGTGACTTTTATTCAGTGTTATGAGCCCATAGGGGTCAAATTCTTGTTGCCTTATATGATAAAAATGGATTGGCGATCACCAACACACTTTTTTCTGCCTCCACAACCGAAGCAGATACACATGAATAAGCTCAAATCTGAAGACCAGAGCACAGACTGAATACATCCTGATCAAGCAGCTGTGGAAATATTCAATCAGCAATGCCACAGTGCAGACCATGAGTCAGATCAGAATCTTGAAGATGAGGTTCAAAAGAAAATTAAAAAATCTCAGAACTGACCAGTTCAAGAAGCAATGCCATAAAGAGGTTGCTAACAGATTTTGAGCATTGGAGACACTTGAGGAACCAAACACACCAGATAAACGATGGCAGACACAAGAACACAAAAACTAAATTTCCACTGAAAACTCTGAGTGGAACAAGAAAAAAAAGTGAGACAAAAACAAAATATTCCAGTAACTACAAAAACTTTCAGAGTGAAAACTTGTTTGAATGTAGCAACTACAGGACCATTTCACCAAACCTGTTGTGAGTGACCTTAAAGTGGATGCAGACCAAAGCTTGCATGAGAAACTGCCCAAAACACTGTATTTAAGCCAAGAGTAGGAATGAGGAATCAGATCACAAACCTCTATATCATCCTGAAGTAGGCAATAGAAATCAACCAGACATTTTATTTTTGTTTCATCAATTTAACGAAAGTTTTCGACATGGTACAGAGTAGACAACTGTGGATAACCATGCTTGCAGAAAGCTGCAAAGAAATATAAACATGCTGATCAACTAAAAAAAATTATGACCAACACTGAAGACAATATGAAGATACTGGTGGAAGGCAGAAGTTTGGAGCAAATTGACTTGCTTAAGTATTTGGGATGTAGAGTAACAATTGTGGAGATTGCGCCAGTGAAGTGAAATAAAGAAAGGCAATTATGGCCAAATTGACAAAGACATGAAAAAACAAATCACTTAGCACCAACAACAAGCTATGATTGAAGAAAGGCTTGATCTGGCAAGTAGTTTTATATGGATGTGAAACCTGGACACTGAAGAAAGAAAAAGACGTATTCAGGCCTACAGAAGATGTTGAGGAACTCATGGACAAAGATGGTTCAGTGTGCAAATTACGGTTATAACAAATGTTATTACGGTCATGTGATAACATTAAAGGAAGTGTAATGACGAGACGCTGACAAATCCACGCAGCCAACTATTTGGATGACAGCATATGACATGGCATCACAAGACCCTTCAGATTTGAAAGACCACTTTGCATCTTTTACAGATATTAAATTTGATTACAAATACTTGAGTTGATAAAATTTTAGAGCTCAAAAAGTGTAATCTAATTAAAGGTATAATGATTGGAATCATCATGCATAACCAATGAGATGATGTTTAATTTTGGTCAAAGTAAAAATTAAAGTAAAAAAATTTACCTAATCTCAAGACCACAATTCAGACAAGACAGACATTACTGTAGTAAGGGCAGCACTGGAGTAAGATGAGAAACAGATTGGGTGAAAGCTGACCAGGGCTGGGCTTGTGTATATTTACAGAAACATGACTACTTAGCATGAAAGATTGAGTAACGGACACCAGGGACGGACAGCTTACGGAACCACAGCACAGGAAATGATCAGCATCTGCTTGCTTATTTTAACTTCCACTTAACCCTTACAATGCCAACACTGCAAAGCACTGGCTAAATTAATAAAAACTGCACAAATGTCAAATCCAGAAGATAACAATTATAGAATGATTCAACAACTGTCCAGGTTTAAAAGAAATGAAATCAATTAAAATTGAAGCTAATTCATTAATTTACTTTCAA
Organism: Aspidoras spilotus; assembly: GCA_028565295.1. Classification (NCBI taxonomy): domain Eukaryota; kingdom Metazoa; phylum Chordata; class Actinopteri; order Siluriformes; family Callichthyidae; genus Aspidoras; species Aspidoras spilotus. The sequence goes on from JAOUQV010314288.1 coordinate 4,357, forward strand.
TCATTACTATGAGTATGTGGTAACTAAATCCCTGCATCTCTGTTGAACTAATCAACTATGTATTACAGAACACTAATACAGTATAACATTCAAATTAAAAGTCTGACCTCTGCTGGTGATTAAATGTACGGTACAGCTGAAACCATTGAAATGCAATCAAACTTCACATCTGTAAAGAACAAATACTTTAATGACAATTTCTTTTTTTTTTTGTATTATACAGATATAAATGATGTAAAAGCTAACTATTGCATGACAAAAACAGTGCACTGTATATGGTGTAAAATGTGTAATAATGCTAAAGTGTGGAGCAGTTGAGACATGCTGAGATAGTTGACTTGGACAGGATGATAGTGGCAGCAATTAGCTTAATACACTGACTGTAAATCCCACCACAGCTAAGCTGTCTCTGCTTGTCCCTTAACTCCCAACTGTAAATAATTTAGATAAATGAAAGTTTTTCTGGACACTATAAATGTAAATTACACACATGATGGATTCAAACTCAATTTATGTAAAGCCATGTTATAAAGCTGTTTATATACAGAGTGGACTATATATATGGATACACATGATTAAAATGGGAATGGTTGTTGATATTCCTGTTTGTGGCACATTAGTATATAGAAGGGGAAAAAATATTTAAGATGGGTGGTAACCATGGCGGCCATTTTGAAGTCCACCATTTTGGACCCAACTTTAGTTCTTTCAGTAGAAAGATGGTCATGTGACAAACTAATTGAGAATTTCACACAAAAAACAATAGTGTGTAACTTTATTCTTTCATGAGTTATTTACAAGCATCTCTTTATTTTACAGCCATTGACATGAGATGAGGGAATAGAAATTGTGTTGATGTCTGGTGAACGCAGTACCCGGGTAATTGCAGCAGATTTCAATGCCACCCATCTCCCATGCTACAGTTAGCAAACTGCTTGCCAAGTTTTGTGAAACTGTTTCAGTGTTTGATTTACCAAAATGTGGACGCATGAAAACGGTCACTAATGAAGAAACATCAGTGGCTGTCCTAGCTTCATTCAGCAAGAGCACACAGCGTAACACTCGCCGCATGTCACTGGAGAGCGGCATTAGTCGAACATCTCTTCGGCGGATATTAGCTACTCACAAATTGCACCCTTATAAACTCCAGCTGCTGCAACATCTAAACGAGGATGACGGTGTTGCTATCAGTGTGTGAAGAGTGTGAGAAGAGGGTTTGACACAATGGGCAGCACTTTGAACACATTTTATAAGTGGTCAGAAACTTGTAAATAACTCATGAAAGAATAAAGTTACATTAAAACCAAGCACACAATTGTTTTTCTTGTGAAATTCTCAATAGGTTTGATGTTTCAGATGACCATCTTCCCTTTGAAAAAACTAAAGTTGTATCCAAAATGGCTGACATAGTCACCACCCATCTTGAAAGGTTTTTCCCCTCCCATATACTAATGTGCCTCAAACAGGAAGTTAATATCTCCAACCATTCCCATTTTATTTAGTTATGTTCATATAAATGGCCCGCCCTGTATTACTGATCATTTAAATCAATCATTAAAACTTAAAAGTAACAAGTTTACACAATAAATTATATTCAGACTTTCACTTATTCAAGCATGTTGTTTTGCTGTTTGTAATATTATACAGTCCTAATACTCCTCTTCTCATGAAGATTTACAAATGTGAGATGGCTTTATCAAAAAGGCACAAAAGTGTTTAAAGGTACACAACACTGGAGAAATAAAATGAAGCTGATGGTCTGCAACTGAGGGCAGCTTGTCAACTTTACAAAATGCACGTTTTCTAAACTGATCACATGCTAAATACTTTTTATTTGCTTTTTCTCCCTAAAGAAACAACATTTTAAACAACTGCCCTGATTTTCAGTATGTTGAAAACTATAAAAACTATTACAGTATTTCCGTTTCTTATAAAAGTTTTTTTCAAATGCAAAACTTACTCATAAATCTGTATTAAAATGCATTTAAAAATTACAAAAAAAACACACAAGTAATATCTGAGTCCCATGGCAAAAATGGCTTTTATAACCATAAGGCCCATAACATAATAAAGCACTTAAGTTTCCATCCCGGCCAATGAGTTTAAATAACTATTAAAACTGAGCAGCTAAGAAATGGTGCTGCTACCTGAAGTGAATGTTTCATTTAAGTGAAAAACAGTAATACGATATAAGACTTCCAGTAATTCATGGGTTAAGTAATATTTCCATACAAAAGGAACCTTTTTTAAACACAGTGTTGTGTGTAATGAAAGCATTAATCAGCTTGTAAACAGAAGTGGTTCATGTTAAATTCTTCTCTTGCTGAAGGATAATATGTCTGAAATACTGATGAATTAAAGCAGCTCACACAACCAGCTCAACTGAATAAAAATAATGAATATGGAGTGTATGCAACCCCAACCAATTTTTTTTTCACTCTTGCCACTCAGTTCAAGAGCTCTAGGTATGTAATGGGCACTTTGCCCTTATGGTTTCCACGCTCTCCCATGAGCCAATCAGAATCCATGCCTGGAAAACTGCTCACAGTAATCACCTAAGGACAAAAGCATACACAATCATCACTTTATGGCAGGTTAAATAATTGCATGTTTTCATTAAATACTCTCATGGTAAAGTTTAATGTGTAGTGGTTACGTTTTTTATAGTTTTAATGCAATGCATGCTGACTGCAAAGCTACTGTCTGTAATGTCTTTTAATTCTACAGTAAAATAAATGTCGACTTACACAACAGCCTGCTGCATTATGTTTGTTTATTGCTTTGTCTGAGCATAAATGTGTCATGTGCTGTCATTGCATCACAATGGTTATATGTACAGATTAGTCTGTTTTCTCCAGTGTCCTTTGTCTCATTTTAATTATAAAAGTGTAGCGCCAGATAATTCAGTTTGCCATGATGTTGTGCATCCAAATTATACTTGCTTCTACAGTCTTCTGTTCATATTTGTAGCAAAAGTATGGCTTATTTTCGGTATCTTATTTGATCCCCAGGGGGAACGGTGTCGCAATGGATAGTGCTGTCAGTTCACAACAAGAAAATCCGGGGTTCAAACCCCTGGAAAATTGGCACATTTCCGTGTGGAGTTTGCATGTTTTCCCTGCGCGGGTTTTCTCCTGCATTCCAAAGACATGCATGTTAGGTTCATTGGTGTCTCTAAATTGCCCATTGGTGTGTAAATGTATGCCTGATTGTGTGTGTCTGTCATATGATGGATTGGCACCCTGTCTAGGGTTGTTCCTGCACTTGCACCGTGACCCTAAAACTAGGATTAAGCAGGTATAAAAAATAAATGAATGAATGAACAAATGAATGTTTGACCTCCCGTGCAGCAATAACTGCAACTAAACGTTTAACTTTATTCTTCTTTAACCATTTTTTTGCTAAAACAATTTGTGTGCATAGGGTCGTTGTCTGCTGCATGACCCACCTTCTTATAAAATTCAGTACATGGACAGATTTTCTTAAAGGGTAATAAATATGTATTCATCATCTGTCATAAGTTGATGGATCGTATAACCTGCTTGACAACGTTTTGTCTAAATGGTTTTAAATTAGAAATTTTCAAATGCTGTCCAATAGGTCCAGTAGAAATAAAACGGAATTGAATCTCGTATTTGGAATTCTGCCATTACCAAAATTCATGCCTCTTTAACAATAGGCCACATATGCAGTTCTAGGTGAAAGTGACTCAGAATAAGGTAGCAGGTTATTGACTGTGATCTAGATAGAAGAGTGAGCACTCACTTCATCAGCCAACAGTGAAAGCTCGTTGCTGCCAGCAGCGTCATAATCATACAGTACCCTTGCCTTGCGGCTAGTGCCTGAGCTCAGTAGCTCACTGAAGCCAGAGTGAATCTGTCTGGCACTGGCAGAGTGGACAGTGGAAACTGGAGGGGTGGGAACAGAGACACTGGCCACCGCTGAACACTGGTTATTATTAGAATGGTATAAGGAAGGGAAGCTGTAATGAGAAGGAACATCATAGATATGAGTTGCAGAAAATGAATTCATACTAAAAATGTGCGTCATAGATCTATCTACATTATATCATACAGTATATACAGTACAGTATATTATACTTTAAAGTACAGTATAACTTTACATGCAACATTTGGCTGTCTTGATGTATTCACCAGGTAAGTAAATTTCCACGAGATTTAGTGTGGAGATACATTTCTCCACTTAGTGGCTTTTTCAGTCTGTGCTTGCTATAAAATGCGCAAATATACAGTATATGCAGAACATATAAAGAATGACCTAACCAAAACTGCTAACAGTGAAATTGGTGGTCATATCACTATGACTATTAATTATAATGACCATGTGTGTAATTCAAATATGATTAGAAAAATTGAGATTAGGGAGGCCTGGTTGATTAGGGAGGCCTGGTTGCACAATTTCTGCATGGAGTTTGCATGGTTTTCCCACGTTCATGAGGGTTTTCTCCGGGTGCTCCGGTTTCCTGGTATGACGAGCAAAAGATAATGAATGAATGAATTAAAGATTAGCGCTGCAACCACAGCACTGTAAGATAGTGAAAGATTTACATTTGAAAATGAAGATTTCCTTTGCCACAGACAACATGTGTTCTGCATCATCACAGTAATATCCTTTCCTAGAGTTGTTTTATAAATATGTTCCAATGGTGATGCAGTTTATGAAAACACAATGAAGCACAGTTGCTATGGAGTGGAATGGGGCTTTAGAATGGCTCCACTTTCATGCTGTAAAGCAAGATATTAACTGGACAAATCACTTCAAAAGATGTCACTTCTTTCAGTATCTGCATGATGACTGGATAACTGTGATGAGGCTGGATTTCTCGATGATTGCCACCATTTGGAAGCAGTTCAAGTTCTGTACCATGTGAATCAGATTCTTGGTTAGGGCAGTTGTGTGACAATGGGAGTTTAAAGCTGCAAGTATAGGAAGATTTTTACAGAGGTTATCAGGGAATTAGAAACACTTATGCTCATCATCCAACTAACAATTATCCATAATAAATTTAGAAACTGTTCAGAAACAACAGAAAATATCCAGCCATTTTCAACTCTCCTGGTATGACCGGGTTAACTGGAAGTGCATATCCTGGATAGGGAGGTTTGAATATAGGTTTAAACAGTTCCAATTTTCACATGTAGCCATTGTAATTACTGTTCATATTGATGCTAAACATAATTACGATTGTAATGGAGCGGTGCTGGTTTCAGTGGTTGTACAAATGTGCTGCTTAATTTTTTTACACCAAGCTCATTCTGACAAATCCAATCATATGAGCGACAAAAAATATCTCCACTCAATCTTGTGTCCAGATAGATGAGAATCAGATTGATTTAATATTTTTGTCTGTAGATTTCTGTGACCTTCCTTTCTGACTTATGTCCAGTTAGGTATAAAAACTCAAGACCCATGATCATAGTAAAAAAAGGTAAATGTGTGTTAAACTTCTAATATTGGATTTGGCACAAATCATGATGAAATAAGTTGTTTTTATTGCCATTTCTGATTAGGATAAATCGTAATCTTCCTAAAATAATAATCTTCGTAAACTTCCTAAAAACCGAAAATAACAACGTAGGTCATTATTTTAGGAAGGTGACAATATATGGCTTTTATAGTTCATTTAAAAATGTGATTTTATATGTTTTAGACTTGGGATAAAACTTCACAATATTCCTCTCTGACTTTCTCTTCTACTTTGTGGCCTGTATTTTTTTATTCTAGTGTTATTTCACATAGTTTTTTTTAAAAACTGCTGGCCTCCTGTCTAGCAAAAAAAAGTACTTTAGGATTTGACTCAAACTTGATAGTCAACATGTTACTGTATTATTATGTAAACTAATTTTATAGGTATAACTATTTTATACAGTATCTGGCTCAGACCATGCCAGAAATATCATACTCTAAAATTAATAAAAATTAAAAGTGTCTCTTACCTTCCCAGCTGTTTTTGAAGATCCACCATGTACTGATGACACTGTGCATAATATGTGGTCTGGGCCTCGACAAAGTCATTCAGACAGTGAAGATGATGAGTCTGCACAATAGAAATACAGATGAAACGCTGACATTCTGTAGAAAATACTAAAGTCAATTACAGAACATTACAGTGCTTTAATGCATGGATGAGAAATTAATGTCAAGTGCAGTGCGTACATGTGTACTCCTGACTCCCTCCAGCAGCAGTCTGGTTATCTCAGCCTGCCTGTCAAACTCGCTCTGTGTTACCTTCAGCTCCTGCTCAGCCTGAAAGAGAGAGAGTAACAATTTCTCCATAAAATTTAAACCAGTCATTAGAGAGCACAAGCCAGTGCTTTTTTAGTGCCGGTCCCAAGCCCAGGTGAATCGCGAGAGTTGCATCAGGAAGGGCATCCAGCGTATAACATTTGCCAAAACTAAAATGAGAGTCATTGTTCCTTCATACCGGATGGTCACGGCCTGGGCTAACAACGACCGCCACTAGTACTGGTGGCAGACAGGGTACTGGCGGAAATTGGGCTACTGTTTGCCGAAGATGACGAGGGGGGAAGCGTGTGAGGAGACAGAAAGAGAACAGGAAAGTCAAAAGTGTAGGACGGAGGGTAGCAACACTGAATGTAGGGACGATAACAGGGAAAGGTAGAGAACTGGCTGACATAATAGAGAAAAGAAAGGCAGATATTTGTGTGTGCAGGAGTAAACAGGTAGACTACACCCTGTGACAAACCACAGTTCCTCCTTCGACACCCTATGATAAGCTTTCTCTAAATCCACAAAGACACAGTGTAGCTCATTCTGGCCTTCATTGTATTTCTCCATCAGTATTCTTGCTCTTTCTTGGCATCAAACCATACTGCTGCTCACAAACAGTCACTGATCGTCTAAGCCTAGCTTCAACAACTCTCTCCTAAATCGTGACTCATTTACTTTATGCCCCTGTAATTGTAACGACTCTGCACATCACCCTTGTTTCTAAAATCTCTACAAGTACATTTTTCCTCCATTCCTCATGCATCATTTTACTCCCAAAAATCTCATTAAATAATCTAGTCAAAAACGACACACCCATCTCTCCTCTAAATTTCCATACCTCTAATAGCATGTCATGCAAAATCCACCACCATCTGTCCTTCTCGGTTCCTATCCTTAACACCAAACTTGCCAATAACCTCCTCATCTTTGTTTCCTTTGAAACCTTTGTTTCCTTCACCAACATGCCCATTAAAAATCTGCACCAATCACCACTCTCTCCACTTCATCTAGCACCCTCCAGAAACTCTCTTTCTCCTTCACAGCCAACTTGTGGTGCATGGCCAGTGACAATGAAGCCATCATTACACCTTCAATTTCTAACTTCAAACTCATCACCCTATCTGACACCCTTTTCACCTCAACAACACACGTTGCATTGTCCTCCTTTAGAACCACCCCAACTCTATTTCTCTTCTTATCCACACTATGATAAAACAGTTTAAAACCTGCACCAATGCCTCAAGCCTTGCTACCTTTCCACTTTGTCTCCTGCACACACAAAATATCCACCCTTCTTCTCTCCATCATGTCAGCCAGTTCTCTACCTTTCCCTATTGTCCCTTACATTCAGGGTTGCTACCTTCAGTCCTACCTTTTTGACTCTCCTGTTCTCTCTCTCTCATATATATATATATATATATATATATATATATACATACACACACACACACACACACACATTTACACACATATATATATATGTATATATCTATATATACATATATATATACGTATACATATATATACACATACATACATACACACATATTATGTATATATTATATGCTACTACTGTTATATTATTATTGTTTCATTATTGTTATATATAATTGTTAGTTATAGGATTATGTATTTGATGTATACAGATTGCATCACATAACCCAAATGAGGATGGGTTCCCTTATGAGTCTGGTTCCACTCAAGGTTCCTTCCTTACTTCCTCAGAGTTTTTTTCCTTGCCACTGTTACTTATCTGTGATAAAATGTTTCTGTAAAGCTGCTTTGGGACAATGTCCATTGTTAAAATCACTTAATAAATAAAACTGAATTTAATTGATGGAGAAGTACAGAGAAGGTCAGAAATAGTTACCCTGTGTCTTTGTGGATTTAGAGAAATTATCTTATGATAGGATGCCAAGGGAGGAACTGTGGTGGTGTATGAGGAAGACCCTCCTGTATGAGGGAGTAGCTGAAAAGTAGATTGGTGAGACTAGATTGGAGCATGACAGTAGTGAGATGTGCTGTAGGAGTGACAGATAGCTTAACGTAAAGTAGGGAATGCATCAAGGATCGGCTGTAAGCCACTTCTTGTATGCTCTGGTAATAGACAGACTAATAGATGAGGTCAGAAAGGAATCCCTGTGGACTATGATGTTTGCAGATGACATCGTGATCTGTAGTGAGAGCAGGGAACAGCTAGAAGAGAACAGTATGCACTGAAAAGGAGGGGAATAAAAGTCAAAGCTTGTAAGACAGAATACATGTGTGTGAATGAGTGGGAGGAGAGTAGAATAGTCAGGCTACAAGGAGTTCAGATACTTAGGATCAACTGTCCAGGGAATTGGGGAGTGTGGAAAAGACATGAAGAAGAGAGTACAGGCAGGATGGAGTGGATGGAGAAAAGTGTCAGGAGTGATGTGTGACAAAAGGGTTGCAGC
>JAOUQV010314366.1:0-13028 GCA_028565295.1 Aspidoras spilotus
ATATATTACTGTTATATCATTACTGTTATATATTATTGTTAGTTATAGAACCATGTATTAGATGTATGCAGATTTCACCACATGACCCAAATGAGGATGGTTTCCTTTCAAGGTTTCTTCCTTACTTACTCAGGAAGTTTTTCCTTGCCACCGTTACTCATCTGGGATGAAAATGTTCTTTTTAATGCTGCTTTGGGACAATGCTTATTGTTAAAAGTGCTTTATAAATAAAATTGAATTAAATTGAATTGGAATACGGAGCCGGGTGATAAAAGAGGTGAGGTGCTGAGAGTTAGGCTATGAAACCCTGATGAAAGGCCTTTCCTTAGTCGACGATGCTGAACCACGAATACTCACAAGTGTGTTGGTTAGGTCTTGTATCCTAGGTAATGGATGCCAATCAGGAATAGTCTTCTGATTTAAGAGGCAGTAAGCAATGCAGAGGCGGTGTGTACCATCCATTTTTCAAACACAGACCTCTGGTACAGCATAAGAGGACTTTGACAATCCAACCTTTCATCAGCAAATCCTGTACATACTTTTTCACCACTTTGAACAGCGGGTTGGGAATGGAGGAGTGAGCTCTCTGCACTGGAATGTCGTCTTTGAGGTTGATTTACATCTGTAAACTAGGAATACAGCCAATATCATGATTATCTCATGCAAAAACAGGTAATTCTTCCCACAGCATTTTTTTTTACTTTTTCTTGTTCCTCATCACTAGGGTGGTTAACATCCACAGGAGGCTGCCATAATTCTAAAGTAGTTTGAGCAGCTGATGTTGTGGCACTAGCTACTGTTCTGTGCCTAGACATCTTTAGTGGACTACCCTCAATCACCCTAGACACGGTCTGGAGACTACAAAGGACAGTTTGTGCAATTTTTACTGGTATAATGACATAAATCCCATTTGTTGTCTTTAGTTCTAGTAAGCCATCTCCAATATCCAGCTCTGTAAGAAGGTTTAAACAAGAGAAGAGTGTCTGGCTGATCTACAGCAGATGGGATTTGGCACTTAACCCTGTGTACTTGTTCGGCTGGAACTGTAGTGTCATAATTACCCGTTCTCTGATAAATGGAGAATTTGTCAGTCTAAACAAAATTCACCAGCAGCACAACTTTTTCAGCGGGAACAGATAACGGAATATTAGATATCAGAACGGAGTGTGGTGAGGTTTGGAACAAGGTCTGCTGGTCGATTTTGAACAACTTCCTCTAAAACATTAAATCCAAGCAGTGGTTGGGCAAGCCGGATGCTACAGATGAGGATAAGCACCATGATTAACTGATAAAAGTGCACCATTTCCAGTGAAGCTGACTGTGATGAGAACCCAGCTATCAAAAGGGAGTATTTCTCCATTCACGGAATGTACTTACAGCTCTTCTCTGTCATCAAATATTTCACCGAGGGGCCTAATAGGTGCATCTGGTTAATACTTTTCTTTCCATCTTCGGTCAATCATGCTTACTTGAGCTTCAGTGTCTAGTAAGGCATTGACCGTCAAGTCATTAAGGTCACATCGTTCAAGGGCTTTAGCTCCTATAAACTCGGTCAGACATTTACTTGTTTGGGAAGTTAAGGAAAGAGGGGATTGGGGATATTCATTGTTTTCTTTTGGTCTCTGATTCACTAATCCTGGTTTTGTATGACCCCCTACATTACACTCAGCTCTGTGGGACTGAACATGAATCCCGGTCACTGCTTTTCCCATAGCAGGGACCAGTTCCAGTTTTCCTGACACTCGGGCATCTTCAAACAGCCTACTGCTCTATGGCTGTCTTCAACAGAGTAAAAACCATGAGTGCAGACCTGGCGATTTTGTCAGAAACAATTAGCACAGCTGTTTAATCTGGTTTTCTTTTGATCCACCTTGACAATGATGGAAAGATTCTGGGTTTTGCATCTTCTGTGGCCATTGTAGAAGTCCTTTACTTTCTCAGTTAACTGTTTGAGTGCCTCAGCCTTTGTCAGTTTATATTGGTCATTCTTTTTTGTAATGTTCTATACTGCTGCAACATCAAAATCCATGCTATGCACACTTACTTCTTTCGGCTTCACATCTGAACCTAGTCAGTCTCTTTTTCTCAGTATTTGATATATTTATCATTTATTTCAAGATTGTCTCATCACTGTCTCCGTCATTGTCATTGTCTCTGAGAGCAACGGTTTGAGTTCTCAATGTATTTTATTATGCTTATGACAAATATATAAATATATATATAGTATGAAGAAAAATGTCTTGAACTGTGTTTCTATTATATTTTACTTGTGTGGCCATCATTTTGCTTTGTGTACGTGAGCTCTTGGAAAAGTTCTGTGTTGCTTCACCCACCTAAATGGGATTATCTCATCCACCGTTAAATCATCCTTGTGCATTAGCATTTCTGGATGTTTAGCCAGTCTTTCTTCGTCATTATTGATAATTATATCTGTAATAACTGCATTTATATTAGAAGCCTGACGGAGAAGATATCTGTTTTAGAGATGCGCATCCAGTCAGTCATTAGAGAGGGTTAGTGAGAGTGATAGCAGTACTGTTACGGTAAGGGAAACGAGATGTCAGCAACCCTGCGCCCGCCGGATTCCTTCCGACTGCCCATTCACTTTGATTATTATTATTCTAAATATATATTATTGTTAGTTATGTAATTATGTATATAGTATGTATGCTTATATACAGGGGTTATACAATGAAACTGAAACACCTGGTTTTAGACCACAATAATTTATTAATATGGTGTAGGGCCTCTTTTTGCGGCCAATACAGCATCAATTCGTCTTGGGAATGACACATACAAGTCTTGCACATTGGTCAGAGGTATTTTAAACCATTCTTCTTGCAGGATAGTGGCCAGGTCACTACGTGATGCTGGTGGAGGAAAATGTTTCCTGACTTTCTAATCCAAAACACCCCAAAGTGGCTTAATATTATTTAGATCTGGTGACTGTGCAGTCACCAATCTTAAACCAATCTTTCACCAGTCTTGCTGTGTGTATTGGTGCATTGTCATCCTGATACACGGCACTGCCTTCAGAATACAATGTTTAAACCATTGGATGCACATGGTCCTCCAGAATGGTTCGGTAGTCCTTGGCATTGACGTGTCCATCTAGCACAAGTATTGGGCCAAAGAAATGCCATGATATGGCAGCCCAAACCATCACTGATCCACCCCATGCTTCACTCTGGGCATGCAACAGTCTGGGTCGTATGCTTCTTTGGGGCTTCTCCACACCGTAACTCTCCTGGATGTGGGGAAAACAGTAAAGGTGGACTCATCAGGGAACAGTACATGATCTAGAGTTTCCAAAGACCAAGATTTGTGCTCCTTGCACCAGTGAAACCGACGTTTGGCATTGGAACAAGTGACCAAAGTTTTGGCTATAGCAGCCCGGCCATGTATATTGACCCTGTGGAGCTCCCGACGGACAGTTCTGGTGGAAACAGGAGAGTTGAGGTGCACATTTAATTCTCTCGTGATTTTAAGTTTTTTGGTTACAATCTGGGTTAGCACATGAACATCCCTTTCAGACAGCTTCCTCTTGTGTCCACAGTTAATCCTGTTGGATGTGGTTCGTCCTTCTTAATGGTATGCTGAGATTACCCTGGATACCGTGGCTCTTGATACATCACAAAGACTTGCTGTCTTGGTCACGGATGCGCCAGCAAGATGTGCACCAACAATTTTTCCTCTTTTGAACTTTGGTATGTCACCCATAATGTTGTGTGCATTGCGATATTTTTTTTTCAATCACATTTTCACTCACTGCTGGGGTTGAAAATACATTGTGCAGATTACCTTCTGCACCACTCTTAGGTTGAGCATCACGACTTTGAATGACATTATTCACAGTATAATTAAGTTCTAACAACATTGCCATACCGGAATCCTCAGATTCCACCAAAGTCTCGCTGTTTATAAAAGCTAAAATGTACTTAAACAACTCTTTTCCTCGCCAACCTGAGGTGTGGATAAATCCTTCCCTCACATAGAACAGACACTTTTGGCTACCTGGAAAATATTATTAGCTATAAGAGTGAGCAGAATATTCTTGATTCTCCATACAAAGTCTTTTCTCTCACTGTCTGCCATGACTGCTTTTCCTTCTCCCTCACCAGTGGTCACTCTTCTAGGTAGCTCTTACATGGCTTTTGTCAGGTTGCACGCACAAATGTCATTATGGTGAAGGTAGGGCCTGCATATCTGAGATGATGGATGGTGGAGGTAGGTCATATCTTCATGATGAGGAGATGCAGTACCCAGTAGCTGCATGAACTGTCAGTCAGTATTTAAACCCCATGATAGCACATAGACAAACATAGACTGGTTAAAGTTGTGAATAATTTGCTACTGGCCTCTGATCTGGGTTGTCTTTCCATGCTTATATTGCTTGACCTAAGTGCAGCCTTTGACACCATCAATCATACTGTTATTCTTCATAGGCTAGAAAATGTTGTTGAAATTAAAGGAACAGCCCTGTCCTGGTTCAGGTCTTATTTGACTAAACTTTATCAGTTTGTAGATGGAAATGGTTACTATTCTATGCACAGTAGGGTAAAGTTTGGGAAATATTATTGGCAAGAATTATATCATGCATGATATTGATGCAAAAAAACTTGCTTGTGCTTTAGTTACCTCTAGGGTGAATGACTGTAACGATCTGTTGTCTGGTTGTTCCGGTAGGTGCATAAACAAACTGCAGTTAGTCCAGAATGCAGCGGCCAGAATCCTTACTAGAACCCGAAAATATGAACATACTACCCCTGTTTCATGTACACTGCGCTGGCTACCGGTCAAATTGTGTATTGAATGTAAAATACTTTTGCTCGCTTAAAAAGCAGTAAACAGTCTCACGCCACAGTACCTTAGTGTACTTCTAGTTTCTTATGATCTATCACACCCAGTTCGATCAAAATGGTGCAGGACTATTTGCTGATACTTCATATTACGTGGGCCACAGAAGAGGGCAGATCATTCTTTTATAGAGCCCCACATCTATGGAAGTCTTCCAGTTAGTGTTCGGGACTCAGACACAATCTTCAAGTATAGTCTAAATGTTACATATTTAGCCAAGTGTATCCTTTATAGTTCAGGGCTCAGAGACAGAGGGTTCATGGTCATAGAGTGTTTTGGTAAACTGGGATGTTTCGATGCTGTTGCCCGGCCACTTTCATGAGATCACTCAGGTTTGTTGATGGTGAAGTGTCTGGCTGCTTTATGTCCCAGGGCTCTCTAATGTCTGTGTCACCTTCTGGTTCTACCCTCTAGTTATGCTCTCATAGCGCTAGTCTGCCTGAGTGGTTTATATATAATACCACCAGGATGGCATTCTTTCATCTTAGAAACATTGCTAAAATCAGAAATGTGCTGCCACTGAATGATACAGAAAAACTTGTCCATGCATTTGTTAGCTCTAGGTTGGATTATTGTAATGCCCTGTTGTCTGTTTGTTCCAGAAGGTGCATAAACAAACTACAGTTAGTCCAGAATGCAGCAGCCAGGATTCTTACTAAACCCCAGGAAATATAAGCACATCACCCCTGTTTTATCCACACTTCACTGGCTACTGGTCAAATTTTGCATTGATTATAAATACTTTTGCTTGCTTCAAAATTAGTTAACAGTCTTGCGCCACAGTATCTTAGTGAACGTCTAGGTTCTAATGATCCACCATGCCCACTTCGATCAAAAGGTGCAGGCTATTTGCTAATACCTCATATTATCAGTACTATAGATCATATCTTCGTGATCAGGACCCAGTAGTTTTCCAGCTGCATGGACTGAAGAGGTGTCAGCTCCTGAAACACTTCAAATTGCTGATTTTAGTTGTGCATGTAGCCTGTGCATATGCTGCCGTCCCTGTACGGGCCACCAAAAATCTGTAACAGCTACCAAGGCAACAGCACGAGAGCAGGAGACAACATATCGGTTCACACATTTAGACATTTTCTTCAACAAATACATTTCTATTATTTATACACAAATAATAATAAATAAAACCACATGCATATTCAATGACTTCATATTTGTATTTGACTATATTTATAAAAATGAAATAGACAATGGTAATATTATCCAGCTAACTTATAGACTTCCATTCACAATAATTTTTTATCCTGTTGAAGCAATGCTGCAACCAATGCTTAGAAGTGATATAATGCTAAAATATAATGTCCAAACTTATTTTTAATTCACTGAGTAAAAACATTTAAACTATTAAAATTTAGTGAGCTAACCAGTGCATATTAACATTACAAACTGACTTTTTTGTGTGCACAAACACGGGTAAGGTGTGTGTGTGTGTGTGTAAAAACAGTCTCTAACAAAAATTATCTTACTTAAACAGTTAATCTCTGCAGCATTAAAAAAACGCACGCAAAGCACGCAGACAAGCTTGTCACCTGGATTCACTAAAAAGGAGGAAGCAACTAAACTTATATAAATCTTGGGATACCCATATTATTTTTTTAAATAAAATAAATTACAATGGGCTTAAATTAAAATACAATAAATCTGAATAATATATTTTGTATGTATTTTATAATGTCATATACGGCGAGAATATCCACCCCTTTCCCAATGACCAGGTGCTGTCTTTTACTGTGGCTGATGTGAGAAAACTCTATGCAGAGTCAACCCATGGAAAGCTGCTTGACCAGACAACATTCCTGGAAAAGTCCTCAGAGAATGTGCAGACAAGCTAACCGAAGTCTTCACTGACATCTTTAACATCTCTCTGAGCAGCTCCGTTGTTCCTACATGCTTTAAGACCACCACCATCATCCCTGTGCTGAAGAAGTCTTCTGTGTCCTGCTATCGCCCTGTCGCACACACACCCATCATTAGCAAGTGCTTTGAGAGGCTCGACATGAGGTACATCAAGACCCTGCTACTCTCTACACTGGAGCCCCTGCAGTTTGTATATCGTAGACTTTCTGACTGGAAGACCTCAGTCGGTTCAGATCTGATGTAGCACTTTCAGCACCATCACACTTAAAACTGGAGCTCCCCAGGGCTGCGTGCTCAGTCATCTGCTGTTCACCCTGCTGAGTCATGACTGTGCAGCAATGCACACCTCAAATCATATTATCAAGTTCGCTGATGACACGACTTTGATGGGTCTCATCAGAAAGAATGACAAGTCAGCATACAAAGGGAAGATGCAATGACACCAGTCCGCCATGCAATGAAGTAAACAAACTGTCTCTGAATGTGGACAAAACCAAAAAGATGTTTGTGAACTTTAGAAAGATGAGACGTGATCACTCACCACTAAACAGGTCTGCTGTGGAGATTGTCAAGAACACAGAATTGGCTTTCACCTGGCGGATGATCTCACCTGATCCATCAACACCAGCTCCATCACCAAGAAAGCCCAGAAGCATCTCTACTTCCTACTTGGGCTGAGGAAAGCTCTTCTTTCAAAACCCATCCTCACAACATTCTACAGAGGAGTCATCGAGAGCATCCTGAGCAGCGCCATCATTGTCTGGTTTGAGAACTGCACTGTGTCACATGGCAATTCCTTTCAGCGGATAGTGAAGACAGCTCAGAAGATCATTGGTGTGTGTCTCTCTCCTCTCCATCATGGACATTTACACAACACGCTGCACCCGTAAAGCACTCAGCATTAACTTCTGCCCTCTAGGGAACCGTATCAAAGCATTCAGACATTTAGCATTCAGCCTCACATCCAGACTCTGCAACAGTTTCTTCTCTCAGGCGATCAGACTCCTCAATAATTAGAGTTTGAGCTGTACATACACACACACATCCATTCCCTGTTTATAACACTTTATAAATACTACTAATTTAGAACAATGCCACTGGCTATTACAGTGTCTGTCCCCCCACTCTTCCCCTGTACTTACTGTTCATACTGTTGTGTATTTATTGTTTTGTATTGCCCGTAGAGTTGTTTACTAATTAGTTGTACTGTTGTGTTTTTATTGTCTGGTTGCACAAGTTTGCACTTTAATGTTGTGTGTAGCACCTTTGTCTGGATGAACGTTGTTTCGTTGCACTGTGTACTGTAACACTGTATATGGCTGAAATGACAATAAACACATTTGTGGTCGTCACACACGCATTCCTCTCATACAGGATTGTCATTAACCCTGTGTCTCTCATTTGAGGGTGTGTTACAGAATATGATATAAGGCATTATGTTTGAGAACAGGCTTTTTAAGGCATGGATGTACGTATTTGTATTATGTATTTTAACACTGCCTTCATTATTGTTGGCCTCAATCACTAAATAAAATCATAAAACATTTCAGAAGAGCTGCTCTATGCACTTGAGCACTACTGTGCTGCAGGTTACAGACATGCAGTGCAAGAGAGGAAGTAAATGAGTGTGTGCTAAAATCACACTAATGAAACACAGGACCACCTTTGGCCAAAGCTGTTCTAAAGGGTGATTGCAGAGTGCTGGCTGGTGCAGAGTATGTTTGCTTCCTGGAGCCGGGCACATTTCCATTCCTACATTCCCTTTTTCTCTCTCTCTCCCTTGCACTCTTACTTACTCACTCACTCACTCACTCTCTCACAAACATTCGCCTTCTCCAATGCCAGAATGGACATAAGACTCCTGATGCTTGGTGCACCATGTCTTTTGGAACGGACAATGATCTGAGCGGATTTACTCAAACTCCTTTCAGCTATTAATTAGCAATTTTATTTTTTTTGGAAATGAGAAGAAAAACATACCTGTCAGTTAGCGGGAAGATTTAAAGCAGGCATTTTCACAACGTACATTGAGAAACACGCATCGGTCATGGCAGGAGAATTACATTTAGGGTCAGAGTCGATGCGCTATCAGTTGTTTTTGGCCAAATCTAGAATACCTTCTCGCAAATAAGTACATGCATCTTACATTCATTCATTCCAACTGTGTGAAGCCATGATTAAACACCTCGCAGGAGAATGAAAGCCAGCTGCAGCCCTCAGCCCAAATGTGAGAACTGTAGATCTGAAATGTTTATTAAATCTGTTTATTAAGGGCATTTTTTTTTTTACTTCCTCATGGTTTAACAACTACTTACAATTATAACATCTTAGACAAAACAATTTTGCTATCTGGCCGTATAAAACACTGATTAATACTGTTAGAGTAATGAATCATAACTTATATTTTTCTATATAATTTCTCGACAACAATTACAGTTTTATATAAAATATCTGCATGGCCACAAGGGGACAGGGTGAGAAGTGGCACAGGGATAATCTCTGCCCAGGATGATCTTTAAAAAACTCTTAGGTGAAGACTAGCATGCCTTATAGAAAAAGGGGTAACTTCAGGAAAAACACTGCATTGCTATTGGCTGTTTTAGTTTAGTCACTTAAGTTTCTTAAGCATCAGCAATCATGCTATATTCAGACGTGAGATATCTTGTCACATTACATAATACCAGGGTGGCACAGTAGTTAGTCCTGTGGCCTCACAGCAAGAGGTTCCGGGTTCGAGAAAACCAACTCGAGAAATATATGTGTAGAGTTTGAATGGTCTTCCTGTGTTTGCGCGTTTTCTCCGGTGTTCTCCCACATTTCAAAGACATGCATGCTAGGTTAATTGGTGTCTCTAAATTGTCCATTAGTGTGTGAATTTGTGCGTGATTGTGTGTGTGCCCTATGATGGATTGGCACCCGGTTGCCCTCACGCCCAGAGTTGCCAGGTGGGCATCGGCTTCCCCGTGACCCTAAAACTAGAATTAAGTGGGTTTAGAAATTGAATGATGGATCCAAAAAACTGCAATTGAGTGCAAGGTATGGTAGGAAATATAGTGTCAGCCGATGCCCACCTAGCAACTCTTGACACAAGGGCAGGAACAACCCTAGACAGGGAGCCACTCCATCGTAAGCATACACACACACAGACTTTAGAGACACCAACTATACTAGCATGTATATCATTGGAATGCTGGAGAAAACCTAAGTACCCGGATATAACGCTAACTTGGTAGGGAAAATAAAACCTAATGGCAAATGCTCCACATTTGAATAAATTAATTGAACATGCGAAACACAATAAAGTGCATTAACATACCAGAAAAAGCTAGCCGCTGATTTGTCACCTGAAGCGCGGAGCAGAACATAAGCAGGAAATCGTGGACTAGCCACAATTCCTGTAAGTATGTAATTCATTTTGTTTCATTAATGTCATTAATTTGATTTAAAAAAATGTTATTGCTTGACAAGGCTAATTATAATACAAACAATTGTCTAGTTTCATTTTAACCAGATTCCAGTTTCTAGTATTCAGCAACTTTCAATGAGTTTTTGGATGATGAACTTAAAAAATAAAATAACAGTGGAGCATACACACTCGCCTTTGAATGTTACTATCCCACAGTTAAAGTGGCATGTTCATGAGGAAGGATCTGTTCTGTCATACATTTGTTATTTCTCTGGGGGGTCATCATGTTGGAGTGCACACAGCTTGGGTTGTGTCCTCTTGTCATTTGGCTTAAACAAATTATAAAGGCTGTGCTTGTGTGTGTGTAATGGGACAGCAAGAAAAGTGAGACAAAAGCAGTAAAAAAAATTTTATGAGTTTTTTGGATGTGGTCACTGTATTCCAAGATGAGTCGTCATGCTGGAATGCTTGCGAGCCAAACAATGTCCTCCAGGGTTTGGATGCAGGGGAGGAATATTTGAGCACGTAGTTGTACTAATTCGTCATCGATCCCATTTTACATCTGTTTACCTTGGTTGCTACTTATTGCATTGGCAAGGGACATCGGAGAAAATTTAAACTGTCTTGTTCAATTATTTGCCAATTGTATTTATGTTATCTAGAGAGCAAGCGAAAGAGGGAGAGAGAGAGAGAGAGAGAGAGAGAAAGCAAAGAAGAGGGAGAGGTTTTGTGTGTGTTTTGTCTTGTGTGTGTGTGTGAGATAAATTTAACAGAAATGTAAACTACTCATAATTTTCTTTAATCCGAATCAGGAAGGTGTTTTTACAGCACAAGGTTCAAGGCAGAAAAATAGATAAGAGACAACCTGAGGCAATTCAGGTGTGACATAGTGTTTGTGTAAGTTTGCATTTTTTGTCATTTTAATTTAGTCAGTACAGTTAATAAGCTAATAATGTGATATTAATGAGTTCCCACTGTTATTGAGAAGAGCTAGATTTTACAACTATGGTGTAAAATCTGCCTTGAAGAGAAGGGTCATTTATGATCTTACCAGCACATTTCATCACCCTGCTGTTGTAAATGACCTGAAGGGTTTGTAGACTTGAATCAGTGAAACAGATACTTATTGATGAGGTGAGGACAGACTCAATGATTGCGTATAGCAAATCTTGTGGAATTCCTTTATCTGGCAAAGAAAGTATATTCTATGCTGTCCTTTCTTGGTAAATGTGTCTGTCCCACTTAAATTCTGAGGATATAGTGAGACAGAATAACTTATCTGACTCTACAGTAGTAACCATAGAACCACTGGTGTTAAAGGGAGCTGGGGTAGAGGGTTGCGTCTGAAGTCCATCAGTCATTTTACAGTTTTTTTTTTTTGAACCCAGGTGGTTTTGACTTCACTAATTAACCCGCCGCTGAACTAACTTAATGTAGGCAGACTTATCACCATTACTTATGAGACCAATTACAGTGGTGCTATCTGAAAACTTGGGTACAGGCATTTGTATGGAAACTGAAGAAAAGAAGAGATAGCACACATCATTGTGCCACTCCAGTGCTGGGGGTTTGTATTCCCTAGCCTCAGCTTTTGTGTTCTGTTAATAAAAAACCATTATCCATCAATGGATAGTATCTGGCACCTTTAACACAGCCAGAAGGCTACCACTTCATCATAGGTCACACACATTTACAATAAGTACAAACTAGAAACACCAATTAGGCTAATGCATCTATTTTTAATATTGGAGGAAACCAAAGCGCTTTGAGGAAACCCAGGAGGACACCTGGAAAACACAAAAAATCAACACTGAATGATTCAGGATGCCCCGCCAAGAAATCGGTAGTAGCAGTGCTACCGAATGCGCCAATGTGCCGCCCTAATAAGTAACAATTATTATAAATATTAACATGAATAACAATAACACAACAGACCTATAATAATACAATAATATTAAGGATTATTACTTATTATAATTATTTATTATTATTAACATTGTATTTTTTCTTGTTACTTTTATAAATATAATAATGGACATTGTGCTATAAAGATGGAATCATGGCTTGATATGCAAAGTTTGGTACATACAGATATCTAAATCATGAAATAAAGACACTATGTGAAACATGAAAGACGGCTCAAGAAAATGGAGACACTGACATGGAGCAGAAACATGACTTGTAAATACTTAAACTAGGCATGATGACACACAAAACAGGTTTAAACAATGCCACAGACGTACAATAGAAAACATGAGGCAAAGGCTGTGTAAAACATGAAAAATGACATAAAAGAACCATAAACAGACATGTGGCATAACTAAAAACAAAACCCAGAACTCTGTGAACATGTAAAAGCAGAAATGCTGTTTACTTCGAGTTCTCCAGGGAATTACTAAAAACAGCACCGATATTACAATAACAAACTATTTAACTCTTTCCTACACAGTCAGAAGGTGGCAATTATGCACCCAAAAGCTACTTGCCATCTGTCATTGAGAGAAGAAGACGTAGATGCTGACAGTGGAGATTTTAGACTTATTGTCTTTGTGAGTTTGATCAGCTATTGCAAATATCTCTTTATGCTGTGTAGATTCCCCAGAAATAGAAATTCTCCCATTCCTGAGGTGGACACTCAAAAAAACACTATCATCCCCAGCTTTCCCAGAGTACTAATTAGTTAATACGTATCATTTGTTTTCAGTTATCTGTGTTTGTTTTGTTTGACTTTATTTATTTCCTGTCAGTCAGCCTGTATGTTCAGTATTTTGGGTTTGGATTTGTGGAGCAACTGTACATTTTGTGCTTTGTACATACAGGGGTTAGACAATTAAACTGAAACACCTGGTTTTAGACCACAATAATTTATTAGTATGGTGTAGGGCCTCCT
>JAOUQV010314439.1:0-13023 GCA_028565295.1 Aspidoras spilotus
GTCATGTTGTTGTCCATCCAGTTTATTCTCTGTCTTCCACTTCTGATTCATTCAAAAGTTCTATCATTCCACATCTTTCAATGCTGTCTTGTGGGTGTCTCATCACATTACTGTAGTAACGTAGCTTGTGGGTCAGTAACAATTTGTCCATTCTGGCCATCTTGTAAAATCAGTGGTCATCAACCTTGTCTATCAGTACCTCAATAACGAATGAATGCACTTGTTCTAAAAATCCTGAATACATCTTTCTTGCTTTTTCTTCAGTGTCTAGGTTTCATATTCATATATCGCTACTGGCCAAACCAAGGCAGTTGTATTCCATCAGTTGTAGCTTGCTTCGGGAGGAAAGCAATGATCCGTAAGCTTGTGAGCTGGTTCCTTTTGCCTCATCTTGTCCTAAGTTCAGCTGCTCCATGAGAAATCACTCCTTCAAGCTGCATTTGCATCCAGTTCAAGTTCTCAGGCAACATTTTTTTGGCCAGATTCCCTCTAAACCTAAGCAGTTCAACTACATTTCACCTGTATCATGTGCCTTTCTTGTTACTAATCCTATCATGGCATACTTTCTCTTTTCCTTTAGTTGTTGTGTTTGCAGAAGTTTTTTAATATTGTTTCCTTACAGTAGCAGCTTTCAGCAAAACATCTCTTGTTTGCTGCCAAAGTCATCTGGTGTCTGTGGTTCCTCAAGTCTCTCCAACTCTTCAAATTTGTTAGCAACCTCCACTTGGTACGGCTGCTTGAACTGGTTAGTTTTGAGCTTTTCACGATCCAGTTGAATTGGCTTCTTTACTTTGTGTCTTTATTGTCAGAATTGACAGTTTCCAGTGCTTCTTGATAAGGATGTGTGTGTCTGTGCCTGTTGTGGAGGCACAAAATGATTAGTGATAACCTATCCATGCTCAGTACATATGCTTTCCCAAGAACTTCACATTCTTTATACCCGGAATTGAAAACACCTGTGATGACAAGTAGGTTCTGCTTGGGAGTTTCTGCAAGTGCTTGTTCAAAATGCTAAAACTATTTAATTTCTTCATCTTGCTTCTCAGCAGTTGGTGCATAGCACTATATAAAAGTCACATCTCTCAGTTTTGTGGTGGATAAGACTATGCTGCTCATGCTTGTAGGAATCCGGATATTTAGGAATGTTGCTGTGAATCCAAACAGCAACTCCATGTTTTTTTGCGCTCTTCTTTAACTAAGAACGGTACTGTATCAATCCCTTGTTGTGTATCTCATTATTTTCCACTTAGTTACAGACAATCCACAAAAGCTGATGCTTTATCTCTCCAATTCACTACTAAGTACGGATAACTTGCCAAGTGAATTATGATCCTCAATGGCATTCTTTTGCATTGTACAAATTAGTGCTCTGAGTGATAGATTGACTAAGCATCCCAATCTCTTGTGCTAGGCTGAACCCACATATACTTCATTATGATAAATGATTTATTTTTCCTCTTCGACCTTAGCGTCAAGGTGCTAATCTTTTATTATAAGTGCTTGCTGTAGGGGCTTAAAGTATTAAAATATTACCACTAAATACTTTAAACAGTAGACTTTTTAGCCAATCACATGGCACAATCTATAAAATTACGTATAATTATCACCCGCTAACTTTTTTTTCTTTCCAGTTTAATGTAGGTAGGTCATTAGTATTTACTCATTATGACTTTTAAAATATTTTTTTGCCTGGGTGTCAGGCTTTCCAAATAGCCGAAGAGGAGTTGAGTATCCCCGCTCTGTTAGATGCAGAAGATATGGTGGCTCTGAAAGTACCTGACCGTCTCAGCATTCTCACCTACGTCTCGCAGTATTACAACTACTTCCACGGTCGCTCTCCTAGTAAGAATATTGCATGTATACACTTATGAACACCAATACTCACTTATACAGAGTACTGACACAGTACTTTTTTACTCAGTCGGGGGATTGGGAGGAGTGAAGAGACCAGCAGAGGAACCCATCGACCAGGTGTCAGGAAGGAAAAACCAACCAGTCACCGCAAAATCCTTTAGCTCGCCGAAAACCCACATGGAAACCAGGGTAAAGAATGAAAAAGATTTAATTTGCCTTAATTGAAGCATTATGGTGGGAGCATGGAGTTGGAAATGCTTTTTGGTGAGCTTCAGCATATTGCCAAAGCAACACTGGATGCCAGATCTTTAATTGTGTTTGGTTTGTGTAGCTAAATCAGACACAGACCCCAGGGTATTTGATAAAAGATTTTAAGGTTTGCTCCTGGAAGAGACGATTGGTGTTTGGTTTGTGTTGGGATCAAATTTGCTGTTTTGATGTTAATAAATTGCTGCTTCTATGGATAGGGAAAAGCACCTGATAACCTTACACATGCTTTTACCACAAACCTCTTTATATACCCAATTGATGCTCCTGTAACTACCCCTACACAAAGCCCCTTTCAGTACCCCTACAACTACCCCATATATACCTGCAGACCTGCCCAATAACTACCCATACACCTGTCTCTATAACTATATACCTACACAAAAAACCTACTCAAGTTATACATCTCATACATAGTCCCCTTTGAAGTACCGCATTTTTACTTATATAACTACTCTTGCATCTGCCCCATATATACCCACACCTATCCCAACAGCTTCCTTATAACTATACCTACAATTGCCCCATAGCTATCCATACATACACCTCTATAAATTATAAAACTAGCCTTACATAAACCTCTTTGAATACTTTATATGCACCTATAACAACCCCAACACCTGCCTCATATATTGTATACACCAACACGTTCCACTTTAAAATAGCCCTACACCTGCCCCTTGACGTTTCCATAAACCTGCCCATTTCATTACCATTGACTAGCCCAAAGATCGCCCTTCTTCAACTACTCTTACAAATATCTCTACACCCTCCTCCACAAATACTACTAGACCAGGCCTAGCAGACCATCTCTGGAGGATGAAGGTGGAAAAGCTTTTCTCTGACTCTTAGTATTGTGAAAGATCTACACTACTGGATGCCACTTTCTTTACTGTGTTCTAGTTGTAGTGGTAATTACAGATTCATGAGTATGGGTATGTAAAAGGACACGGGATAGGGTAGTTATAGAGGCAGGTGTCTGGGTATTAAAAAGGGACCCAGTAGTTGTAGTTGTAGGGGAAGTTACATGAAGCCTAATCATCCCAGACCCTGAGGTAGTTAATAACTTAGTTTAGGGTTTCTATTTTAGATCAGACAATTAGTATTTGTTCTGGTTGAATGTAATGAATGATGCTAATAAATCTTTGTCATTTTTCAGAGAGATGATCTGGAAGAACGTACAGAAAAATCCAGCTCAAAAAGCCGAAGCTGCAGTATCTGTAATAAACATGTCCACCTCGTTCAGACTCACCTCGTAGATGGGAAGCTCTACCATAGAAACTGCTTCAAGTAGGAGAACACATTATTGATAAATGTTTTTTTAATTATAGATAGATTTATTGATTGTTTGTATATTGAACATTTTATGTATTTTTGCCTCTGATGTGGTGGTAGATTATATGGTGAGGCGTTTATACTGTGTCAACTAATCAGGATTATGTGATCAGTGAGTCAGTGGAGTTTTCTGAGAATTCTCTTCAGGGACATTCCACTAAACAACCTGCAGCATGTTTAAACCATCTTCTTCTTGGCATTCATTTTTGTTACACGTATTCAGTTTTTTTACTATGCTTCTGATTTAAATGGTGTGATTTTTTTAAAGTCCATGTGTTACTAGCTGAAATTCTTCAGGACCAATGCTATTATTTCTTCTTAAACAGATGCAGCGAGTGTTCCAACATTCTTCTCTCTGGAACTTACAAACCTGGAAAAGATCACAATTCTTTTATCTGCAAGTCACATCAAAACACACAGAAGGCTCTGCCCACTCAGACCATGCCCACTAGCTCCACACCCATTACACACTACAGCCAGTCACCTACAACTGTCAAAAAGTTACCACCGACATCCATGGACATCACGCTCAAGAATCTGGGAAAAGATTCTTCTCA
Source organism: Aspidoras spilotus (assembly GCA_028565295.1). Lineage (NCBI taxonomy): Eukaryota > Metazoa > Chordata > Actinopteri > Siluriformes > Callichthyidae > Aspidoras > Aspidoras spilotus. The sequence continues at coordinate 4,014 of JAOUQV010314439.1, forward strand.
AAATAAACAAGGACTGCACTGGCTTATGAAAACGAATGAAAATAAATCTACTCTTATAAATACCCATATAACTACCAGTACAACTACTCATACACCTGCCTCTGTAAGTGTCCCTACAGCTACCCCTACAGATTCTCTTTTAAATACTCGTAATCTGTCCTCTGTAACTACCACTACAAATAGCCCTGGACGTGCCATTTTTAATTCCCGTACACCTGCCTCTGTGACATCCCCTACAACTACTTGTTCCCTTTTTAATACCCAGACACCTGCTTCTACAACTACCCCTTCACGTGCCATTTTATATACTCGTACTTGTGAATCTGTAACTACCACTACAAATATCCCTCCATCTGACATATTAAAAACCCGTACATCTGCGCCTGTAACTACCCCTACACGTTCTCTTTTATATTCCCATACTCCTGCCCCTCTAACTTCACTTACAACTACCACTACACGTTCCCATTTAAATACCCATACTCCTGCCCCTGTAACTTCCCCTACAACTGCCATTACAACTACGACTACACGTTCCCTTTTAAAAAGCTATACTCCTGCCCCTGTAACTTCCCTTTCAACCACCACCACAGGTTCCTATTTAAATACCTATACTTCTGCCCCTGTTACTTTCACTACAACCACCACCACACGTCCCTTTTTAAATACCTATACTTCTGCCCCTGTAACCTCCACTACAACTGCCACTACAACTACCGCTACACGTTCCCTTTTAAATACCTATACTCCTGCCCCTGTTACCTCCACTACAACTGCCACTACAACTACCACTACACGTTCCCTTTTAAATACCTATACTCCTGCCCCTGTAACTTTCCCTACAACCACCACCACACGTTTCCTTTTAAATACCCTTACTTCTGCCCCTGAAACTTCCCCTACAACTACCACTACACACTCTCTTTTAAATACTTATACCCCTGCCCCTGTAACATCCCCTACAACCACCACTACACATTCTCTTTTAAATGCCCTTACATCTGCCTCTATAACTTCACCTAAAACCACCACCACACATTCCCTTTTAAATACCTATACTCCTGCCCCAGTAACCTCCCCTACAATTACAACTACCGCCACACGTTCTCTTTTAAATACTTGTACCCCTGCCCCTGTAACTTCACCTACAACTACTTTTACACATTCTCTTTTAAATACTCGTACTCCTGCACCTGTAACCTTCCCTGCAACTGCCACAACAACTACCGCTACCCGTACTCCTCCCACTGTAAACTCTCCTACAATTCCAAGTACCCCTACTCCTTCCCCTCGATCTACACTCACTTCACATTCTGTGGCCCTGTCAGTGAACAGCCTCGCTAAAAATAAAGTTCTCACAGAGACTTCTAAACCCCCAAGCAGTTCTGTCTTGAGGAACCTGGAGGCCCGACAGAGGTGAGTGTTCAGATTTAACTCGTAATAGTGTATAAATAAATTGCAGAAAATAGCAACTGTATCAGTAGGAAGCCATGACAATGTCCATTGCCTTAATCTACGAGGTACCTTAGATTACAAACACTAATATTGTATTCACAATGGAACACAGACAACATATCAAATGTCGAAAGTGAGACATTTTTAAATTGGCTTATTTAAAATTTAGTGAGAGCAACACATCTCAAAAAGTTGGGACGGGGCAATAAGAGGCTGGAAATTTAAAGGCTATGGAAATGGAAACCATCAGGGTGGGCATGGTGGTGTAGTGGGTAGCGCTGTTGCCTTACAGTAAGAAGGACCTGGTTTTGATTCTTGGGTGGAACGACTCAGGAAATTTATTGTGGAGTTTGCATGTTCTCCCAGTGTTTGCGCGGGTTTTCTCCGGGTGATCCGGTTTCTTCCCGCATTCCAAAGACATGCTTGCTAGGTTAATTGGTGTTTTTGAGGTGGCTATTAGTGTGTTACTCTGGGTATGACTGTGAGCATGTGTGCACTATGATGGATTGGCCGCCTGTCTAGGGTTGCCAGATGGGCTGGCTTGGAATGTGTGGATTAAGCGGAAGAAAATGAAATAATGAAGGAATGGAACAAAATCAAACTTTAGCAAATTTCAGTTGCTGCATCAGAAGTATCTTCTTTAAATTTCCACCAAATGTTTGTGAACGTTCTTCCATAGGTGGTTCTGCAAATCAAATAGAATTTTAATAAAAATCTATGTGAACATTTAAAGTATGGTTCTGTCTAAATTTAAATGTAGTATAAATTTATTATTGTTAATATTTAATGTTATAATGAGGTTTGTTTTACCTTTACTTAACATTATGTTCATATATGTGAATATTAGACATTTATTTTACTTAAAAAAAAATTTTCCATCAGGTTTTTTGAGTCTAGTAATACCCCCACAAACTCTGTATCGGACGCTAAGGGCAGTACAACAACCCCGGCTAATGCAAAGCCCACTGTGGGTGGTGCAGGAGCTTCCGGAGGTGCGGGTGACTGGAAAAAAGAGAAGAAAAAAGAGGATGACGGTGGTAAAGAAAAAGCCAAGTCCATTATTAACAAGTATGTAAGTGATGAGAAGAAAAAAAACAGCAGCCCTTCCTTACAACAAGGTGGACTGAGAATAAATGTTGCGTAAGTGATTTTAGTTATTTTTACATTACATCTACAACTAAAATACACAAAATTATATTTACAAATCTACAAAGAACGTATATCAGATGTTGAACATGAGACATTTGACCAGTTCTTGTTAAATATTAGCTCTTTTTTGCAGTTGCACAGCTTAAAAAAGTTTGGACAGGGTCATGTTTTATTATTGTTTATGATCGCTTCTTATTTTAACTGCAGCAGCAGTTTTTAAGAATACACTATCATGAATATGGTTCATTTTGTCTATTTTTGCAGCATTACTGGTAACAGCAATTGTATTTGTTTTGTTTTTTTGTACAGGAGTAATGTTACCCCCATACCTTCGGGCACCAGAGTTCGGCTGAAACCCCCATACATGGATTTAGAACTCTGTGCAACCCCCAGTTCAACTAAAACCTGGGAGAAATCCAAAGCTAAAACTCTGACGTTTGATTCGCAACCTGTTAACAACCAGGGTGAGACGAGAAAATTATTTAAATGTTGGCTTTTAAACTTGTCTATAGTGAGCACAACCAATCAGATGTAACAGCCAATAACATATAAACAATACTATAACCAATAATCAATACTTATTTTTCTGTGTGTCTGTGCAGTGTTCATTGTAATTCAAACAAATGCTGAATATTGAACCAGATACACTATGCCTGAGTGTGAAAAGAATCTATATTTTAAAAAGTATTTACAGTGTAAATAAACCTTTACACATGTAGCACAATTGTGTGGGGAAAATATAGCAAGCTTTACTTTATTCCTTGCAAAGGTAATTATAGATATGCTTATCAAAATGTATAATAATAATAAGTGAAACTTCTAAAGTGCATTTCACAAACCTAAGGTTAATTTACAATTAAAGAGGGGGGGGGGGGAAGGCAGCAGCAGTTCAGAAAGTAGAGAGAGGGCTTACATCATCGGCAGCAATAGAGGCAGAGTAGACCAGAAACCCATGTAACGGTCTCCATTATCAGGGAGTACCAGGTTTGTAAATACAAACCAGTTCCAAAAAAGTTGGGACAAAGTACACATTGTAAATTGTAAATTGAGAATGCAATGATGTGAAAGTTTCAAAATTTCATATGTTATTCAGAATTGAACATAGACGACATATGACAAATGTTTAAACTGAGAAAATGTATCATTTAAAAAAAAAAATTAGGCGATTTTAAACGACACATCTCAAAAAAGGCCCATGTTTACCACTGTGAGACATCCCCTGTAAGCGTCTGGGGACTGAGGAGTTTCTCAAGTTGAGGGATAGGAATGTTAACCCATTCTTGGCTAATGTAGGATTCTAGTTGCTCAACTGTCTTAGGTCTTTTTTCTCGTATCTTCCATTTTATGATGTTTTCATAACAATACAGTACCTGGACCCTTCTTCTACGCACCCATGATCCTGTAATTGATGCAGTATGTGGTTTGGCATTGTCATGTTGGAAAATTCAAGGTCTTTCCTGAACGAGACATCATCTGAATGGGAGCATATGTTGCATTTTTCAGCATTGATGGTGACCTTCCAGATGTGTGAGCTGCCTATTCCTCATGCACTCATGCAACCCAATACTATCAGAGATGCGGGCTTCTGAACTAAGCGCTGATAAAACTCGGGGCGTCCTTCTCTTCTTTAGTCCGAATGACACGGCGTCCCTGATTTAAATAATTTTGATTCGTCTGAACACAGACCAGCTTTCCACTTTTCCACAGTCCATTTTAAATGAGCCTTGGCCCAGAGAAGACATCTGCGCTTCTAGATCTTGTTTAGATACGGCTTCTTCTTTGAAGCCGTATAGAGTTTTAGCTGGCAATGGTGGATGGCACGGTGAATTGTTTTCACAGATAATGGTCTTTGAAAATATTCCTGAGCCCATTCTAAGATTTCCAATATAGAAGCATGCCTTTATGTGATGCAGTGCCGTCTAAGGCCTGAAGATCACGGGCACCCGGCATGGTTTTCCAGCCTTGAACCTTACGCACAGAAATTCTTCCAGATTCTCAAAGTTTTTTGTTGATATTATGCACTGGGATTTTTTGCCCTAATCATCTTACAATGCTGTCCATCTCTGGTAAAATTGCCAATGTCCTAATAGATCATGTGATTCTACCCCTGTAATAAAATGGCCTTTGTCAGGAGTGAATTGTAATTGACATAAATCATTTTTAAATAAAAAAACCTGAAAAAATGACTTAGGTCAATATTTTAGGAAGGTGATGCCTAGGAGTCATAGTCATCCTTAAAATAACTTAAACAAAACTACATTTGTTTTAGATTTGGGATTCTTCAAATTAGGCAGCTTTTGCTTTGATCACAACTGTGCACACCCTTAGCATTCACTTAATCAGCTTCAGGAGTGGAATGGTTTTCAGATTAAAAGTTGTGCCTTGTCAAGACATAATGTCCTGCACTTTTAATGTTTTTGAGACGACCAGTGCTGGGAAGAGGTAGAATCGGTATACAGGGAAAAGCCCTATTTGAGTAATGTTCTAATCCATATTATGGAAAGAACTACTCAGCTAAGTAAAGTAAAATGACAGTATATCATTACTTCAGTAAATTAATGTTAGTCAATCTGAAAAAGTTTAAGAACTTTGAAAGTATACTCAAGTGCAGTTGAAAAGACTATCAGACGTTATGATGAAACTGGCTCTCAACCTCTGTTGCACATGATAAGTTCATCAGAGTTGCTAGCCTCAAAAACCACAAGTTTACAGCACCCCAGATAAGAACGACCTTAATGCTTCACAGAGTTCAAGCACAAATATCTCAATCTCTACTGTTCAGAGAAGACTGTGTGAATCTAGGCTTTATGGTCAAATTGCTGAAATATTGCACATTTGAGATTTTTGGTTCCAAACGCCATGTCTTTTTAAGACGCAGAAAATGATAGCAGATGTTTCCTACCTGTGAAGTATGGAGGAGGAAGTGTAATGGTATGGTGCATTTCTGGTGACACTGTTGGTGATTATTCAAAATCTAAAGCACACTTAAACAGCATGGCTACCAGCACATTCAGAGTGACATGCCATCCTATCGTGTTTGTGCCTATTGTGACCATTATTTGTTGATTTCAAAACCTTCAGTCTATGTAAGGGCAATTTGACCAAGAAAGGGTGAAGGACTGTAGACTGGAAAAAAATTAATGAAAAGGTGTGGCCAAAACTTTTGACTGGTTCTGTAATTGTTTTACAAGCTTACAAACTTACTATAACATGCACCAAAATAGAGAAATAATACACTGAAATAAGCCATTCTAGATTCAATAAATGAAATATTCCAGTGGAAAAATGTTATTCATTACACAGTGAAATGTGTTGAGAACAAAATAATATAAAAATCATCAACATAAATCAAAACTATTATTTCATGGAAGTCTGCATTTGGAATCATAATCAAAATAAAAGTGGAAAGTGGAAAAGTTACAGGATGATCCATCTTTAGTGTAAATTCCTCAAGACAAGGTAAAATCTGTCTCAGTAGTGTGTGGGTCATCTCCATATGCCTATAAGATCTCCCTAAAATGTCTGGGCTTGGTCCTGATGAGGTGGTGGATGTACTTCTTAGGAATCTCCTTCCAGACCTGAAAGCAGCACTAATTTTCTGGACCGTCTGCAGTGCATTGTGGTTTTGGTGGATGGAACTAGACACGATGTCCCAGATAGGCCTGGGGAACAGTCTATAGCATCAATGTCTTCATCGTGCAGGAACTGCTGGCACACTTCATCCATATGAAGCCTAGCAAAATGCAGCAGACTGTTCTCTGCGACGTCTTCAGATGGTCAATTCTGTCACATGTGCTCAGTGTGTACCTGCTCTCGTCAGTCTCATCACTCAATGGCGAATATGCCAATAATGTTTTCTCAGGTAAATGCCCGTATCGGACCCTCATATCACCTTCTTGAAGTCCATTTATGACATTTTGACCAGAAACATACATAGCTGTGGCCTGCTGGATGTTATTTTACTGCGCTTCGGCAGTGTCTTCTCCTTGCACAATGGAGTAGGTAGCAGTACTGCTGATGTGTTGTTGCCCTGCTACAGCCCCTCCACATCTCCTCGTGTACTGTCCTGTCTCCTGGTAATTTCTCCAAGATCTGGACACTGTTCTGGCAGACACAGAAATCCTTCTTTAAGAAATATCACAAGAAATTACTGATGGTCTATTTTTAGTATCTGAGATATTTATTTATTTACTTGCTCACTCAAATTTGAACTAATATCATAAATTTACTTACTTATAAAATTAAGATAAAAAATAATAAATCTAATTACTTACAAACATATTTAATTGGTGTACTTTTTGAAAGTTTCTGCACTTTATATTATTTGATTTTGGAAATATAGAGCATCAGGAAATTATTCTTTCCAATATCCAATCTATACGACAATATCTTACATTTTTAAGTGTGTTTTACATATTTACAAACTCATGGTTTGTATATTTATGGAGCAAACCTATAGAACTCTAACTAAACTGCTTCTGTTGTTTCAGAAACTGAACCTTCAGACTGGAGATCGATGCTCAAACCCGTGGCCAAAAACACAACGTGGGTCTTTTAATGAATGTTTGCTCAGTTTCTCCTGTTTATCATATTAGTTTTTTTCCCTTCTTGAGTTCACTGTTACATTCATTTGTTGACTATTTTAATAAGGGGTGATTTATATATATATATATTTATATATATATATATATAAATTTATATATATATTTCTAGATGGTCTGTCTGCCACACTTAAGATTTAATTTTTTAACCTCTAGTACTAGCCAATAATTTGAAGGTGAACTTAGAGACAGGTGTTTTCAATAAATGGATGACACTGTTAGAGTTTTTCATGGCACGAGCAAATGAGATTTCTAAGGACCTGATCTGATGATGTTTTAGGTCATCTTTATTCAGAAATATCTAAAAGTCAAAAGGGTTCACAGACTTTCAAGCACCAATCTCACACTCAGTGGTATATTGTATTTCACTGAAGAGCTGACAGTTTCTGCCCTCTTTAAAACCTTCATTTAGTTAAATGTTAATTGGACGTCTGATATTTGATCCACAGCTCGGCCTTGAGGTCGTGGAGTTTAAATACTTCTGAACATTTTGTTCCTCTGATTATTAGATCCAGAAGCTCTCAGGATCCCACATTAACTACTAAATCAAAGACAACTATAACAGGGTCTCGTCCCTGGGAATCTCAAACAAAGGGCTCTGCCCAATCAAAGACAGAGTCTCTTTCTACAAACAGCAACGGGGGAACAAAATCACCACCAAATTCTGTGCTGGAAAACAAGACGACACCAAGCCGAGACAACAAGCAGGGAGGTAAAAGATCTATCTATTTATCTATCTATCTATCTATCTATCTATCTATCTATCGTCTCTCTGTTTATCTGTTTTTCTGTATATCTGTTTATTTATTTGTCTTTCTGACTGTCTGTCAGACTCTCTGACTCTCTGTCTGTCCATGTAGCGGTCTGTCTTTTTTCCAGTCTGTCAATGTATGTGTCTGTCTACTTATACTAACTGTCTGTCTATTCTAGTGGTTTGACTAACTATCTCAATGTCAGACCGATATTGATCATGAACACTTTATTCTCTCTTGATCACCTAGAAAACACAAAACATATTTTTAAGTATTAAAATATATGTTACATGTGTCTGTCAAAGATGATTTGAATTTTATTATTAATAATTTTATATACTGTTATGCTGCTGTGGAACATTTGGGGGTGCTGTATGACTGTAAGCTGAAGTGTGTGTTTTACAGAGGTTGTGGATAAAGTAATGTTGTAATAAGGCAGAAATATGTTCATATTTAGAGATGTATAAATATATGTGCACTTCATGTTTGGGGGGGGGAAACACTCAATGGCTACTTTATTAGGTACACCTGTTCAATTGCTTGTAACACAAATATTTAATCAGCCAATCACATGGTAACCTAGTGTATTTAGTCATGTAGATAGGTGGTTAGTGCAAATCAAGCATTGAAATCAGGAAGAAATTTGATTTAAATTACTTTGAATGTGGTATGGCTGTTGTTGCCAGAAGGGCTGGTCTGAGTATTTCAGAAACCATCTCTACGCTTTATAGAGAATGGTCAGAAAAAGAGAAAATCTCTAGTGAGGGGCATTTGTGTGGACAAAAATGCCTTGTTGATGTGAAAGGTCAGAGGAGATTCGACAGACTGGTTGAAGGTGATAGAAAGGCAGCAGTAACTCAAATAACCACTCTGTAAAACCTTGGTTGAAAGTATGTGATGAATAATTAAGTCAGTTCTGAAGGAAAAGGGGTTTCAAACTTGTACTAGCAAGCTGTACCTAATAAAGTGGCCCGTGAATGTACATCTGAAAGTAAAACAAGTGAATATTAACATATATTAATGTACCTGAATGTTAATCAGAATATAGTATAA
>JAOUQV010314601.1:0-13006 GCA_028565295.1 Aspidoras spilotus
GAACCAGTCTGTCCATTCTCCTCTGACCTCTCATATCAATGAGGCATTTTTACTCACACAACTGCTGCTCACTGGATTTTTTCTCTATTTCTGACCATTCTCTGTAAACGCTAGAGATGGTTGTGTGTGAAAATCCCAGTACATCAACAGTTTCTGGAAAACCAGCAGCTTCTGGCACCAACAACCACGCCACGTTCAAATTCACTTAAATCACATGTCTTCTCCATTCTCATGCTCAGTTTGTACTTCAGAAACTTGTCTTGACCTCCTCTACATGTCTAAATACATAGAGACCACATGATATCTAATATAGCTGATATTTGTGCAATTTTTTTGGTGTACCTAATAAAGTGGCCAGGGAGTGTGTGTTTCTATGTTGTGAACATGTATCCCCGTGCTCATATTTTTTTGATAATGCTTTGGCAATGCTATATCTAATTATGCCAATAAAGCTTGTTGAGAGCGAACGAATTGAGAGAGATAAAGAGAGTGAGAGAGAAAGAGAGAGAGAGAGAGGGAGAGAGAGAAAGAGAGAGAGAGAGAAAGAGAGAGAGAAAAAGAGAGAGAGCAACTCTGAGCAACAATCTACTGTTGAATATGTGAAACGTATAATATTATTTCTTATGCTTTACTTCTATACTAGAGACCGGGATAAATAGCAAGAACAGGGAATCGGCAGTGACCCTGGACTCTCCTTGGCCCTGTGCCGATTATAATGGTGTGTGTGTGTGAGTGAGTGAGTGTGAGCGAGTATGTGATCGATGTGAGGTCTTTTTACTGCAACCGCTGACACACTCCACCACTCCCCCGATCCCTCATTGCCTCTCTAATCAGTTCACTACAGACCTCTTAACCTTTGACCCCTGGAGCTCAGAGCAAAGCTCGGGCAGCATTTACTGCTGCTCTCAGGAACTGAATTTTGTAAAAACCCAGTCCTTCACTGTGTATCACTGTGACTTTCTGGTCAGGTTTACTGTTTACTGCACATATGTGCTTCCTGGGGTAGGGTCAATATGACTAGGCATCCCAATCTCATGTCAGCTGTTGCAGAACTGGGGAGTGGAATCCCAGTTACTATTTAGATATATTAGTTTATATTTATTATAAGTTTTATAACATTTATAATAGCAATTTAAGGGACGTCATGGTGGCCCTGTGGGTAGGACCTGTGTTTGATCCCCATGGTGGGATGACTTGTGCAATTTCTGCGTGGATTTTGTATGTTTTTGCATCTGTTTCAGTTTCTAATGCATTCCAAAGACATGCATCCTTGTTAGTGTCTCTAAAGTGTGTGTGGGTGTGTGTTTGTGTGCCCTACGATAGATTGGCTTCCTGTCTAGGGTTGTTCCTGCCCTTCCAGAGTTGGCCCGTGACCACTTTTGGATTAAGCAGAAGAAAATGAATGAATGAATAGTAATTGATTTCTCTCTCTCTCTCTCTCTCAGCATGCGTGAGTGATGGAGTGAGAGTTGAGGTGCTGGAACGTTGCCAAGAACAAAAGTTTTAAAGCTTTTTTTTGTAAATATTATATGGTTTATTTTTTATTTCAGTTAAGTGTTATTGTACGTGTTTATTCTTAGAACCTCCCTGTGTGTCCAGTGTGTGTGTTCAGTACATTCTCAGCGGCCATGGACTACATGTGCCTGACATGTCGTAAAAATAGTCTCTGATTTTGTCGTGGGGAAAACATAGTCCACATTCACATCGCAGCTGCCTCAAGGATGAACAACGGCATCTTCCTGTTTCTTAACTCCATAGACAGTGTGAATGACCTGGGGAAGAGTGGAGTTACAATAAATGGTGTGTGTGTGTGTGTGTGTGTTTGAGATAGTGCTGAAGTATTTTAGATTTTTATTCTGCAGCTCTTTCGTATTTCAGATAAATTTATACACACCCACACCTCACACACTAAATCACTAATATAGTCTGACGGCCCAAAGCAGACCAGTGGTGTGCTTAAGCATCACTCTGGAGAGAACTGACACACACACACAGAAATATTTAGCAATGCCTAGAGGTTTTTATAAAGCTGATTTTACCATGGCATCATGTTTGCTTTTAATGTATTTGTGTGTGTGTGAGTGTGTGTGTGTGTGAGGGTGGAAGTGTCTCTCCAGTCTAAAGTATCACTATATTCTGTAGCAGTGCTGAAATTAAGTTTTGTATGTTCACTTTTGCTTACACTTGTGATTATTATTACACTGGGTCTGAAAATTTATCAGAGGATTTTTTCCCAAACAATTATTTAAAATCACACTTCCACAGAATGAGTGTGAGGCTGTAGAGACACACACAGCTGAACACTCACTACGGGAGCTGTCTAACACCATCAGTGCTTCTATTTGTTTTTATTCTTCAGTCCTGAGTTCAGTGAAGGTTTTTCTCTCACCAGGTGTGGCAACTAAAAAATAAACAACTCTCACCTGTGCAGTACGTGCACGTCTCAATTTTACCTTCAGTTATTCTCGCCACGTGTCAAAAACAAAACACAGTTACTCACTGTTCAGTACATAGTTGTCTCTTATAGCAGTGTCAGTCTCAACATATTGCAATTCACAGAAGGATTAGGATGGATGGATGGATGGACGGACGGACGAATGGGCAGACAATGTGGCGAATCGATAAATAGATGGATGGATGGACAAGCAGTCAGGCAAAGATAGATATCTAGATAGCTGAATATATGCAGCTATATAGACAGACGGACAATGGAGTGTCAGATGGACACAGGAGTATAACACAGTCCAGAAACAATACAGAATTTTTAATGCAACATGAGAAAACATGGTGGTGACAGGCCAAAGCTAAAACCTCACCCCGTAGCTGGAGATCAGATTGGGGTCTGCAGAGAGGCAGGAAACAGGTGTGGTTAATTACAAAAAAGCACAGGTACTGTAGTGGCGGAGACGGAATGTCTCTGGGTACTGCCATTACGTCCGGTATTTAAGATCAGGCGTCATTTATTATATACCATTTCTAAAAGATTCAATATGAAAACGAAGTGTGTGAGACACACACACACACGCACTCCGTATCTGTAACTGTAACCAAAAATAAAGTTTTAGTGAAAACGGTTAGCATCAGGTCACAGGTCTGTCTTTTTCACTCCATGGAACCGAAAGCAATATTTCCCGATTACAGAGGTATAAAGACAGACAGATACGGAAACAGTTTGAATCTAATCAGATCAAAACGCCGCTTTGTGCAAAAGACAGAATTAATGTCCCTGAAGCCGGGAGAAAAAGAACTCATTTCTGTTTCATACCTGTCATATGTAATGGTAATAAAAGTCTCTCGTTATTCTTTTTTTTCTTTCCGTCTCACCCTCGATGTCATTTCCCCATATGTCTGTCTCCTTGACTATTTATTCATGGCTCTAACACCATCACAATCAGTGTGTCATGATATCCCCACACAGGAACACACAGGAGCGAGGCAGAAGTAGTTGCAGAGAGGTGCTTTTAATAATCAGTCTTTCAAAAGTAACAAATAAACAAAGAAATGAACTCAAACAAAACAAAAACAGGAACTAGGCACAACGTGGCAAGAAACACACACTTGGCATAGTCTCTCTATAATGTCCCGCCCCGAACCAAACAAAAGTAAGAACTTTAATAGGAACCTAATCAGTGTGCGAAACACAAAACATTCACTGAAACCCACTATCTCACGTGACAGCCCTGTAACTCTTGCTTCTGTAAACAAGGGCCGTCGGTTGCCAGGAAAGTTCTTGGGTTTCTGACCCAGTGTGTCATCAGCTCACTGGCGATGAACTGGTAAAGAAAGAATATATCATCAGTAATCAGCAGTGCCCCCAAAGTGAGGACCGAGGAAAAAACCCCAGAGTGCAACAGTACCATGTTTATCGTTTCCATCGTTCAGTAAGAATGTTCCTTTTTCCTAATTAGTTCTGTTTTCCCCTAATATTATGATTGTTGTTATATCCTAACACATGCCTTCATCACTTCATCAGATGGTTGGCTGCCATTATTTGCTCTGTGGGATAGCGAAACGATGACCGAGCATCCCAATCTCTTGTCAAAGTTGGATCGCTATTACTAACGTTGATAGCTTTTTTCTAGCAGTGCACGCTCTACCTACTGAGAGAATATCTGGGCTGCATTGTTATTATTATTGCAGTACATATGGAGCGCCAATAGGGTCAGCAGACAGAAAACACAATGAGGACTGTGAATAAAAGTGTTGTGAAGCACTTTGAGAGAATCAGAATGTAATATAAGTAAAGAAAAGAAAAGTGAGGGGCACACACACCCACACACACAGAGGCACATCCCAATACACGGTAACTAACCACTTCATGTGTCTGCAGCTTATTTCTTTAAATTCTGTGTGTGTGTGTGTGTGTGTGTCATAATGCAGTCTCTGTAGACTGTAAACCACAGCAGCGAAATCTGATATAGTCAAAGTTCCACCAAGACTGTCGCACATCTCATCACATTGTGTGTGTTTGTGTGAATGAGGGAAATTGTTTATACACCTTTGTGTGAGTAAGAGTGATTGTGTGTGTGTGTGTGTGGGAACCTTTTGCATTGTAACACTAGCCATGCCATCTATCAGAGGTTTTAGCCTGTAGGCTAAACTCATTTAGCTTCACTGGGACACAGCGCTCCTCTATGCAAATATCACATTGTCATATCGTTCTGTTTCTTGTACGCAGTGCACCATGGGAATATCTCTCTCTCCCTCTCTTTCTCTCCCTTTCTATCTCTTTGTTATTTCTCCCTCTTTCTCTTTGTCTCCCTCGTTTTCTCTCTCTTTCTATCTCTTTGTTCTTTCTCCCTCTTTCTCTCTGTCTCCCTCGTTTTCTCTCCCTTTCTATCTCTTTGTTATTTCTCCCTCTTTCTCTTTGTCTCCCTTTCTATCTCTTTGTTCTTTCTCCCTCTTTTGCTTTCTTGCACATTTTTCTTTTTTTATCTCTCTCTCTTTCTCCCTCTTTCTTTCTTACTCACTTTCTCTATCACTCTCTTTCTTTCTCTCCTTGCTTTCTCTCACTTTATTTCTCTGTCTTTTTTCTTTCTCTCAATCTCTGTTTTCACTCTTTCTCTGCCTCTCTCTCTCTCTGTTTTCTCTCTCACATGGTCACTCAGAGCAGTCAATAATTGTGTGAGCCTTTAATGTGTTTTAATGTGATGTCACACGTTCATAGTTTTTATAGGTTTTTTTAGCCAGAAGGGAAATTTTCTCCACGTGATTTTACACGTGCACCGGATGAAATGTGCATAATCATTTTCACTCTCGTTTTATATTTAATTTCACACGTTTTTGCCACAGGTTTTCTACACAACAAAAGCCTGCTATATTTATGCTTATGCCTTCACCAACAATACGTACATATCGGTCACGTGGTCGCCATCAGTGTATGTGTTTCTCAGATAAATGACAGGAAGTTGTCCAGTGAGGGTTCTTGTATCTGATTTCCTTCTTTCTCGTCATTTATGTGCGTGTATAAAGCTGTAGAGCTATAACTGACAGAGACCTTGGAGAAACCCTGTGGGATGGTTTAGTCTTTTCTGTGCACGGTCTACCTGTAGACTAGTAGTATGCAAAGAGAAAGACCAAAGATGAGATATATGGATGTGGTCAGTGTAGACATGCAGGCTGGTGTGAGAGCAGAAGTTGCAGAGGGCAAGGGAAGGTGGAAATGGTTGACTTGATGTTGCGGGCCCTTATAACAGGAGAGTCTGGAAGAAGAAGAAGAAGAAGACAGAGACATTTCAGGGTCAGACAAAATGCAGAAAAGTAAAACTCCTTCATCAGTTACTGATAATCAGTAGACATTTCACCTTCATGCACACACACACACACACACACACACACACACAGAATCAAGCTAATTAAGCTGAGAACAAAAACTTCCACACACTCACAGACACACAGAATCATGCTAATTAAGCAGAGAATAAAGACACACACACATACAGAACACACACACTACAGTACATTACAGTAGACTGCTGACGATCAGCCATTTTAGTGCCATAATTAAATTCAGCGGTTACGCGGGCAAAATATAACAGGCGTTGAACTTTGGCGTGACTTTTCTGCAGTGTCAGGATCTCGGCTAAAGCAGAAAAACTAAAGACACCGCTGAAGCTCAGTGTATCATAACTAATGAACGTATAGTAGTAGGTTGCATGTGTAGATGATTTTCCTGTATACGAAGGCGGTTTACATAAAAATATATAGCACAGAAATCTCAGATGAGTTCCGAGCACATGGGGCGGAAATGAAATGTTTTATAGTGTATGATTAAAACGGTTTATTGTGTAGGATTTAGGGGATTGAGGTTTGCAGGTCAGGCTTAGTGTAAACACTTTACTGTGTACCCCGTCATGAGAACTCTCTGTAAGGGGTGTGAGGATACACACCGTTCAAATCAAGTGCAGTTCTGTGGTTTTACGTCTACATGTTATCTCTATCACTTCAAGCTCAAGTTCTTGATTAGAAATGAAGCAGAAATGAACAGATTCCTCAGCATCAGGGCTCAAGGTGATTCGCTGTTGAATTAGGTTTTGTTTTTGAAAAGTGTTGTTGATATCGTGATGTTGAAACCACAGCTATTTTAATTACTATTCTTTTATTCATCCGTTAATTATGTTCTGCTTAATCCACACGGGTTTGTGGACCAGCTGGTGCCCACCCAACAAGTCTTGGAAATCTAAAATCATTCGGAATAATATTTAAAATGAAATTAATCCAAACAAGCATAACGAAATACAAAATAATTAGGAGACCAGGGTGTGGGCGTCCTAACGGTGTTTGATTCCTATACGAGAATGGGGAGGGTGCTAAAGGTATTCGTTTCCTATGGGAGAACGGGGGGGGGGCTCGCAGAGTTCATGTCCTATACTGTTTTTGGTCATTATTAAAAACACAGGGCATTTGACATTTGTCTAATGTCTGATTACCTCTAGTCAGATATGTCTGTTACATGACATAAAAATGTAATGAATGAGTTTTTGAGTGCTAGTGTGACCTTGTGATCTTGTGAGAGAACACTTTGAGTGTGAAAGTGTAATCTCACTTCTAAATACACTCTCTCGTTTTTCAGAATGAGGCAATAAGGGGAGGGCTTGTGGAGGGGAGGATGAAGAGCCAGTGTGACAGAGGCTCTCCAAATTGCCTCTAATCTGTTTTAATGCTCAATTTAACATACTGATCTAACAATTACCTTTTATTAGGCTAAATGTGCACACTGAGCACAGAGTGATCTGAGCAATACTGTTTAGACGAAAACCCGTGAAATACCCATGAATATCACTTTGTCCAGAGCTGAATCAAGAGCAAATAGAGCAGAAGAAAGGTGCTGGCCGCTTGGCGCGTCACGTCTGGCTGGATGTTTTGTTGGCGATTCCCGAACTCTCCGTACACCCCTGATAATGTGGTACTGGCACTGATACCAAAACCCTTAAGACTATCTAAAACTCTCTATCTAGGGTCAAGTTGGTAAATGTTGTCTTCTGCTGTATACTGACCAGATCAACACATTATTTGAGAGCCGATTGTGATGCAAGAACCAACTAGGCTATTTTATTACCAATCATGTTTTACATGCTAGGTGTTCCTAATTCATTTCACGTTCAGTGAGTGGCAGTAGTAATGGTGTACCCTCTGTGCTGTCAGTTTTGCACAGTCGGTTTAATTATATCTGCTGCAGTGAGCTGGAGATAAAACACACATCTCTGTCCATGTCATGCAGCAGGCAAAGCTGAACACGGTCACTCACTCTGTCATTTTTTTTATTTATTTTTTTATTACAGTAGTGTGTGTGTGTGTGACCTTGCCGGCGACCTCCAGCTCAAAACTTACATCTGATTGAGCTGATCAGGACCTTTACCTTTAAGCTGCTTTATTTAATTTATTCATTCTATATACCTGTTTAATCCTAGTTTTATAGTCAAAGGTCCTATTGCTAGAGCTTTGCTTCCTTTTTTAAATCTTTAATAAGTTTTATCAGCTTATTCCACACGGGGTCATGGACAAGCCGGTGCCCACCCGGCAACTCTAGACATGGCGCTGATAAAGTGCCTCAAATGGTGGTTATGGCACAATTAGCACTCGTAGCACTGGAAGCTGGAGGTTTGAAACTTGCAAAGGGGTATATTGGGATGTCATGATTGGATTGGTATTTGTCTAGATGGGTGGGAGCGGGTATCTAAATTGGTACAGAAGTTATACTTCTTAAAATATTGTAGATACAGTATATCGCTAGTAACTTGAAAATAACTCGCCATAAGGGTGTAAACACACTGCCTGGTTCATCTCAGTTCTTTCCACGTCCACATCAATCGCAGTGCAGTGCTTTTCCTGAAGGTAATACATTGTGTTTTGCTAGTAGTCCACTCAGCATACAAGTATTGCTAACCCTTAGTTACCTCTTGATATAGAGAGGGCTGGCATGGTGGCACTGTCTAACCCCCCCCTTGCCCACGGCCATGGGTGCTGTCATGAGTGTACCAATGAGTCTTAAATTTATCAGCGCATCAGTTAAACACAGCAGTGTTGCTTCTCTCACCCAATCACAAGTGTGTTTCAAATATAGGTAAATCCAGCAACAGATTCAACAGATCCACCCAAATACACTGCCCTGTTACTATTGGTTACGCCAAAAAAAATCCAAAATGTTAAAGTGCAGCATCAATATTAGAATTGTGTGTGTAATGATGTTTACTGCTGAGAGGATTGCTCTATAGAGATGGATTTCTCTTACTGCTGAAGCTTTACTTACTTTTTTATTTTTATTTATTTTCTTCTGCTTATTCCACACGGGGTCACGGGTCAGACAGTACCCACCTGGCAACTCTAGGCGTAAGGGAAGAAACAACCTTTCACCGAGCATCAATCCATTGTAGAGCGCACGCACTCAGTCATACACATATTCACACACTAAGGGACACTAGAGACACAAATTAACCTAACGCGCTTGTCTTTGAAATGCCAGAGGAGATTGGAGCATGCAAATATTCAAGAATCGTCCTACCCGGGTCTTTCTTACTGTGAGGCAATAGTGCTATCCACTACTACTTATATACACGATATACATGTTGTTTGCCAGGCTCTTCACGTAATTCACGTAACAATCACTGAATGGATACACAGTGACTGACCATTACATTACATCCTACACATGCTGGTCAAGTGTGGAGGAATCATTACTAAACCCTCAGGAGTAAAGCGTGAGGCTAGCGAACTGAAGAACTGGAGCTGCTACAAAGGGTATGGGTCGTATGAGTGATGTGACACTGATACATTTTGCCACTATGTTTTCACACAGCGGAATTGATCCTCTGCATGTAACCCATCCGTGCAATGAAACACACACATAGACACACACAGGTGAAGTGAGCACACGTGCCCGGAGCAATGAGCAGCCAGCACATGACTTGTCAGTACCTGGAATCAAACTAGGGACCTTCCGAACGCAAGGCTGGTTCCTTAACCACAAACCCACGACTGCCACCTTTGTGGAGGCGGTTTCCCGATGTCTGTGTTATTAGCCAGTGAGTATGGAGTGTAGTGAAGAAGAAGAGAAACGTGTTAATGAAACACTTCTTCTCTTCCTTTCGCTCTTATTGTTTTCTGTATTGTATTGTTGTGCGTCTTTAAACTCTTGCTTCAGCTGAGAAAAGAAATTCATCACTTGCAGGAATTCACAGCTAGCAGGGGAAATGTCGTGGAAAGCCTGTGTCTCAGTTCGGTTTGTCCTTTGTGACTTTTGAACTTTGCTAATGAAGAATCTTCCTGAGAATTGGTGTAGTCCTTGCCATTTGAGGAAAGCCATTATTGTCGTCAGAGCATGTCTGTGTCCACCTGAGAGTGAAAGATAGATAAAGAGAGAAAGAGAGACAGAACAAATTCCTGAACGATGCTCGGAGCCATTCGCTAAAGGAAGGAGACACTGTCAGGACAGGTAGATTGTTTTTACCCACAGTGCTTCTGCCTTTAGTCAGCAGTGACCTCTGATTTGCACTGCTTCTGTTCCTACAAGCCAAATTTCACACTGAACTCACGCTCTCCACCTGTGTCTCGCCTATTTTCAGTGAAGAGGTGTGACCTATATGTCTCATAGTGTCATAAAGGTGGCATGGATGGTGTTTCGCTCATATTGAAGAAGGTGTGGTCAATGAATTTTTCAGTCTAACAGAACTGCCCTTGCCTATGATATCAGTTTCATTTAAGATGTATATTGCTGAGATCTTATGCAGAATCTTGATTACTCACACGCACACACACACACACACACACACACACTGTTCCAGTGAGCGAGCACAAGACTGCGAAGGTTAACAAGTGCTAATCTACCTTCATTAATTAATCCAGGATGCCTGTGTAATTGAGACTAATGTGTGTGTGTATGTATGTGTGTGTGTGTGTGTGTGTGCCTGCACTCGTGCGTTGCATATTATAATGAAGTGAAAGGTGTGTGTTATCATGCATGTGGTCACATCAGCACGGCCTCTAATGGCTGCTGATATACTACTACCCTGTTGTTCAAAACTCACATTTTAGTTTATGCATGGCTATATATATCATTATCTTTATTTTTATGTATAGTTATTTATTTTCTTTTTACACACACACACACACACACACACACACTATATTTCCAAAAGTATTCGTTCACCTGCCTTGACTCACATATGAGCTTATCCATAGGGTTCAATATGACGTCAGTCCACCATTTGCAGCTAGAAATGTTTCAGCTCTTTTGGGAAGGCTGTCCACAAGGTTTAGGAGAGTGTCATGAGAACTTTTGACTATTTTCCAGAAGCGCATTTGTGAGGACACACACTGATGTTGGACGAGAAGACCTGACTCTCATTCTCCACTCTAATTCATCCCAAATGTTCTATCGGGTCGAGGTCAGGACAGTCAAGTTTATCCACACCAGAAATATAGTGTGTGTGTGTGTGTGTATGTGTTTTGTTTTCATTGAACAAGTCACACTTGTCTCTGCTGATAAACAAAAGTGTTCATGCTGCATTTATTAAAACGCTCTGCTTTTATATTATGTCAAATGTCACAATATATAAATATAAATGTCACAATATAAAATTAATTATAAGAGCACACGATATCTATCAATTTTCTTTAATTCACCACATTGTTGCTTTCTTGTCAGCTTGCATTTATATCATCAACTTGTCCACGCATGTGAATAATTACTTTAATTGAACACACACACACACACACGTCATGGCCAAATATCTACTGTGTAATAAATCAGACGTTGTAATTATACATGCAACATTTCTGTGCAGTAAAAGACAATTAGATGAGGCCATTCATTCATTCATTCATTCATTATTCATTCATTTTCTTCAGCTTAATCCACCCAGTGCCCACCCAGCAACTCTGGGGAACATGGGCAGGAACAACCTCAGACAAGCTGCCAATCGATCATAGGGTGCACACATTCACACACTATGGGTCTTTCTTGTTGTGAGGTGGCAGCACTTTCACTGCACAACCGTACCACCCCTTTAAATATGTACATGTGAATTGTTACAAAATTTGCTCGTCTCTAGTTTAATATGATGGACCAACACACACACACACACACACACACACACACAATAGAATAAATCTATAAAAAAGTGAATACATTTCAGAAATGAAAAAAAGAAAAGAGAAATATTATGGCACAAAGTATTAAATATGTTTATTCATATTAAATCATACATAAATGAATAAATTCTGAATAAAATTAAAATAACTAGTATTTATTGCTGCATATATTCTTTTATTAATGTATCTCTGTCATATTTACATTATTTATTTAAATTATTTTTTAAATATATATATTTTTATGTTTAACTTTATTTTATTATTTATTTATTTATGTACATCTTCCTGCTTATATGATAGTAAAGGGGTGTGTTTTCATGTTCAGACCTTAAAAAAAACGGAGAGAGGGAGAGAGAGAGCGTGATAGAGAGAGAGAAGCTGATTGGAAATAAACAAATCAAAGAATCTTCTTCTTCTTTGTATTTCGGCCTCTTCCTTCATTGGGGTCGCATATTATTAAATAATTAATTAGTAAAAATAGTCAGGAAAGTTAACTAATACATACATTTATTCATTTTACTCTATGCATGGTTTTATATATTAATATATACATGTATATTTATTTATTTTCTATTTAATTATCATTTAATTCATCATTAATTATCATTATATTGGAAAGCTGTGGCCTAATGGGCACAGTGCTGGGGACTTAAAGATTGCTGGTTTTTATTATTATTATTATTATTATTTACAGTTTTAAACACCATATTACATTTATTAAGTAATCTACCTGCGTTTTATTGATTTATTTATTTATTTTGTCAGGTTTTGTTCTCCATAGGTTAAAGTCAGATGAGTTTATTCATAACCACAGATTTAGGATCAGTTGTGTGTGTGTGTGTGTGTCTGCAGAAACGTCTGAGCAATGATAAATCAGTTCAAAGTGACCCGAGATCTCGTAGATATGTCCTGTGGGTCAGAGGGAGTACAGTGTGCTCTGAATTATTGAGTGTTTCCGTTCAGTTGAGTCACATGTTGTAATGGACCACACTCCCATGGCTGAATGAGGAAAAAATGAGGATGGGCTTAAACTATGTGTCACTGTTTCCTCCACTGTTCATAAATATTGCTTTAGATATGTAACAGAAACAGTGTGTTTGACTGGACTGTTCTTAATCATACCTACATACAGTACACACACACACAAAAAGACATACATATATACAGAAGCCATTTTTTTGTTGCCAGAGCACAGAAAAGCTTTGCAGTTGTGATGCTGTTTGCTGTCGATGTGGACACAGCCTCTGTCACCCGTGAGCCAGCATATCTCTCTCTTTCTCTCTCTCTCTCTCTCTCTCTCTCTCTCTATATATATACATACAGGGGTTAGACAATGAAAATGAAACACCTGGTTTTAGACCACAATAATTTATTAGTATGGTGTAGGGCCTCCTTTTGTGGCCAATACAGCGTCAAT
>JAOUQV010314608.1:0-23654 GCA_028565295.1 Aspidoras spilotus
GACTAGTGTTTATATACGGTATATATATATATATATATATATATATATATATATACCGTTTTCTATATACTAGTGTTTATTTAATTGTTAACTAAGTGTTAAATGTTTATTGCTGCACTATGGAGTCTGAGAGTAACGTAATTTCAATCCTGTGTATGTCCTGCACGTATTACAGATTTGACAATAAAGTTGATTTTGAATTAATTTGAACGTGAATTAATTCAAATAAATAAACTGGCTCACAAACTCGTAAATTTCACTTGGTAGGGAAAAGAGAGAAAATAAATAAATAACAGCATTCTTGTGAGATTCACTTGAGGTCAAGTTCACTTGATTGAAGTCAAGTTCGTAAGATTCACTCTAAGTCAGCCTGTAAAATTGTCAAATGACAGTGCCGTAGTGAGCCTGGAAGAAAATGCCGTTTGAATAGAGCCTGGCTTAGCTGCTTATGTTTAAGCCTGATTAGGCTGACAAGCCATAGACATGGTGACCTCACGTTGCACCCTTATTCTTTGGCGGCACTGTGATCTATCATTTGCTGAAGCAGCAGAACGCCCCATCAAGGTACAACCCTAACTGGACCTCCTCTTTTAGTGACTGCTACCAAGGGCCCAGCATTCTCCCTCTGAGGTCTATGGAAATCCCTAATAGGGCTGGGATGCGGAATTTGCCTGCCTGGCACCCACGAGTGTTCCTCTGGTCCGTATCCCTCACAATTCACCAGATGTTTCATGCTGCCCATGTTCCTGGTGGTTGGCCAAGAGAGTATGGTATGCCTTCTGCCAGGTCTCCCAACAGCACTGAAAGAAATGCTGGGCTGGAACTCGCACGAGTGTTTCTCTGGTCTGTTTCCCTCACAATTCACCAGATGTTTCATGCTGCCCATCACCTTGGGAGAGCCTGCGAACAGTAAAGGCAGGTTACGGCATGGGGCTGGGGGTGCAGCAAGTGGGGGATTGGTACCACAGAGGTACTGCCTGAGACAGGAAATGTGGGACGGCTCTGCATTGAGTGGAGAAGGGCCAGTTGATATTTGAGTGGGTTAATCCTGCAAAATGGACCCACATAACGGGGAGCCAGCTTTCTGAACCCCACCCGAGAGGAAAGATCCTTGGATGAGAGCCAGGCCCTCTGTTCCTGGTGGTTGGCCAAGAGAGTACGGTACGCCTTCTGCCAACAGTGCTGAATGAAATGCTGGGCTGGAACTCTCATGTCTGCCTCCATATCAGGAAAAAGGGGTCGTGTGAAGCCAAATTGACATTCAAAGGGGACATCCCCAAGGCTGAATGACGCAAGGTGTTATATGCAAATTCATCCCGCACCAACTGCTCAGACAAGCATGAGGGATTGGAAGCTGTAAAGCAGCGCAGCAAACAAGCCAGGTCCTGGTTTACCCTCTCTCTCTGGCTATTGTATTCTGGTTGAAACCTCAAATAGAGGATAGTGGAGGCCCTAAGAACTTGACAAAAGTCCTTCCAAAAAGAGCTACAAAACTGCAGGCCCCTATCTGCCCAAGTTGGATGGCAAGCAATGCACTCTTACAACGTGATGGAGAAAGTGGCCTATATGACAGCATGAATTCAAAGTGGCTGAAGAACACTGACCACTGCACTTGACGCAAGTTCAGTTGCTTTGCCTCCTGGAGATAGACCAGGTTCTTATGATCTCTCCAAACCAAGAAGAGGTGTTCGGACCCTTCCAGCCAGTGCCTTCCAGGGCCAATTTGACAGAAAATACCTCTCTATCTTCTACGTCACAGTTTCTCTCTGCTGGAGTTAGTTTCTCACTGCAGTGAAAGAAATAGCCACAGGGATGGAGCTTCTTGGGGTCTCTTTGATGCTGGAAGAGTAAGGCCCCAATGCCAATTTCTGAGGCGTCTACCTCGACGATAAACGGTTCTGCTGGATTGGGCAATTGCAGAACTGGGGAGAGATGTCTCTCACAAAGTGCCGAAAGAAAACTTAGGAACCACTGTACTCCCTTAGTCAATGAAAGAGTGCAGGCTTCCATCCTGCTGGGGATGTTGAGGCGCAGACAAATCCCAGCAATCTCAAGCCTCCTGTATGTAATCATTTATGGTCATTGTCTCTAGGACTCGGTGGAGTCGATCCCAGAAGCTGATTTATAGTACAAACATACTCCCAGTGAGGGGGAAACACCTTGAATTTGAATTTGCTTTTGCTGAAGACATGTCGGAGATCCCAATACTTAGTAGGAATTATGGATAAGTATTCTGGGTTCACTGAGACTAGAAAAGAGGTAGCCATTAAGCAGTGGCCTTAAAAGTTTGGGGCACATTCAAATATTTATTTGGTCACCCAATCAATGCAAGGATTATGACTAATTAAGGGTAGCCCAGGACTAAGTGTAATTGGGGAGCCTGGGGGTCCCAGAGTCAATGAAGGCACATAGCTGGTGGGACTGGCCCGGCTTTCAAGTAATAATCGATTCCAGGGTCAGCCCCACAACTGAAGGAGCCTGGGATGGTGCCCTCACTGCCTCTTTCACTCGGCGAGGGCATGGGAGTTTAACGCCTTGGTGTTTGACTCCTTCCCACTGTGCCCAGCTATAAGAACTCAGCCAACTGCCAGTTCACTTCATGGGAACTGCTGCCATGCTGGTTTTGAAAATTGATCCTGGTGCTCTGCCTTGAGCTTTACATCCCTTTGGCGAGCATCTAGCCAGGTACACAGATCTTACAGGTATTCAATATCGCCTGGTAAATCCTTGGTCGCTAACTCGTTTTTAGGCTTTAAATTCAGAGCACATACATATAGCACATTCCAACCGCTTTAATTAAATGAATTCACAAATGCCATCTTTGCCCATTCAGTGTTGCTCGAAAACAAGCCGTCTTTATATTGTTTAGCTCTGCTGGCTACGTGGTTGGTGGCACCGTTCTGTTAAGGTACCTGATATAGGACCCAAGAGCGTAAGCTTTTATAAAAAGCGAAAAAAGAAACTGAGGACAGGCTCAGTTATGTTTCCTACTGGATTTAAGCCCATGTACAAGAAAATATATGGCTTAATACAAGCATGCTAATCAGTGAGCTATAATAGAGCACTCTTTAGGGGAAAGAAGGACAAACACAGGAGACGTGTATTTACGTATCTCAAACAAAGGAATAAATCTTTTATAGGAAATAAGGGAAAGATATGATTAGAAAAGAAATGATTTTTTTCTCATGTACGGGTGAGTACTGGATTCGAACCAAGAGGTGAGATGCTTTGCACAACTGAATAACTCCTTGTGTTGAGAAAAAAAGACAGCTAACATGACACACTTGCTCACATGTGTGCACACAAACACACCAAACTTGGTCACCGGCGGTTACCGAGGCAACGCTGGAATGAGCCAGCCTAAAGACGGCACTTCCTGAAAGGAAGGAAATTTCCTCCAGAAAAGAATTTAAATATTTAAGCACCCAAGTGCTGGGCAAATGAGAATTTATTATTAATAAAATAAAAACAGATTAATTATATATGCAGTCTTTAAGTAATGTTAAATGTAGTTGGAATTATTTTAATATCTCAAATAATAGTTACATAATTCCAACTACATTTAACATTACTTAGGGATTACATACCTAGGGATTCACCAGGGCAACACACATTGGAGTTTCTGCAGGAACTGCACTTTCTAGTTATTATTCCACCAACATTTGCCTATCTTTTTCTACAATAAATGAAGGAGCCCAAAAGACACATGCCAAAATGTTTGGGAATGTTTGTATACAGTTAAAAGATATCGCAAACCGGGTCGCTTGATGTGACTGTTTTCCTGACGAAGTTGACGTGCGCAACATAATAAAAATTTTCACAATGCTATAACTCGGAAGCTATAACTTTTTGAAACACTGCATAACATTTTTATACCTTCACATAGAAATGTCATTTAAACTTCAAATCATAGGGATGGGTCCCCCCTTTAAGCTCTTTTAATATTTAATTTTTTTGACACATTCCTTATCAAAGTTAATTATATCAATGATAATTTTATCAGCCTATGATATGATATAATCATGATATTTTTATGGTAAATCTACAAAATTTCATGTGTCTACCTTCTTTGGTTTTTGAATTATGAGCAAGTAACCGATCACAGTATACTACAATATGCGTCAAGATTAAGTGACAATCTGTAGATTTCACAAAAAATCTTTAGAAATATTTCACCTAGAAACAACATTTAAAGTTAGTTTAGTAGAGACACTTCTTTATTAACACCTAAAATATATAGCTAATCAAAATATATATTTATAGTTATGAAAATGTATTTACCAATTGCTAAAACAGCCTCTTTCCTATTCACTTGTACACTGCTCTGTGTCTCACTGATAGACACACACTGTTAACTTATCCACTGTGTCTGCGTCTTTCTGACAGATACACAAACACAGACATTGCTGGCTTAGTCAAAACAAAAAAGACTCATTATTCACTTTAATTTAATTGTACTGCACTAGCTAGGGAACTATTTTTCTCTTCACTCCTATATCGTATTCATTTGGCTATAAATGTCTAAAATGCATAATACAAACATTTGATGCATGAAAACGACACATTGGTTTAAGATAATCACATAATTATCAAAGGCAATCCAAATACATTAAACATTAACAACACACATCAGGAGAGCATTTAAACAGCCCACTCTATAAAATGTACAAGTATGAGCAGGTATAAGCAGGGATGCACAGGCACAACACACATTGAAGTTTTTGCATAACATCTGATGTTATTTTTTACAGGAAAACAAAAAACAAAATAACAAATAATACACAGATTCATACAGTATAGCTCCTATTGTTTTGTATTCTGAATAAGATTACTGTTAATTATTTAGATTACTGTCTACTGTTAGATTCTTTAAATCTTTTGGTGATATTATGGACGGTAGATAATAAAATCCCTAAATCCCTTGCATATCCCTAAACATAAGAATATCAATGTTATTATCGGTTAGAAGACTGAGTTTGAAGGTGAGTGGGTCTGGGCTACAAGATCTCACTGCTCAGTCAAAAATACCATCCAAATACCGTCCAAAGGGAGGTGCCTGACTGATTACCACAGTGAAGAACTATAAGTTGGCAGTAAGGCTGGTTTCTGAGTGAAACCCACTTGTTAGTTGCAGGATTTTATACTTGTTCCTGTATTAATTGTTTTTTCATTTTTAATTAATTTATCTCACAGGTAGTAGAAGTGGTGCTGACAGATTCATAGGTATCACAAATCCTATGTTGACCTGGTCTGAAGCCCAAACTTACTGCCGAGAATTTCATACAGATTTGGCCACTGTGACTGACAGCACTGAGAATAATCTGTTAGCACAGGTGGCATCACAGAATGCCATTTGCTACTGGATTGGCCTATACAGAGACACTTGGAAGTGGTCAGATGGAACCAACATTTCAGATGTCAAGTGGGCTATTGGATATCCAAATAATGCTTTGAAGAATAATAACTGTGGGCTGAATAATAATCTGTTCATTGATGATGTCTGCACCAATAAGCACTATTTTATGTGTCACACCAGTAAGTCTGAGTAATACTGAAAAATACAGTTATACCAAAAACATTATGTATTTTTTCTAAGAAAAAAAAAGAACTAACATTATAACAAACTCTAGTATAATTAAAAGAAATGTGCCTATGTCCTCACTTTGTTTGAGAGTATTAAAGGAAATATTTTTTAATTTGGTTTATTTACAAATACTATAATTAAAATTTAAATAAAAAGCCTTTCTATTGGTATTTTTGTTGTGATCCTCACAGTACCAGCAGTGAGAGAACAGCAGATAGTGAAACTGCAGGTCAAGTCTGAGGGGAGTGTGTATGAACATGATACACAGTTATCCATTTTGGAGGTGGTAAGTGACAGAAACATTTCTTATATTGCCAGAAAGTTATAAAGTAGTTTTAATAGTCAAATTCTGTACTGTGCTATAAACAGCTGGGTAAACCCAGCCTTTAATGATCCATATTTATTCAAATGTTACACAAACAGGCCTGCATGAAAGATTGCATTTTTGCAAATGTCTAAATATTACTGGGAATAGAAAGATTTCTATTTAATCTTGATTGTTTTTAGGTCAAACAGACTATACGGAAAAATGGCATGTTGGGGAACACCACAGTGACTTGTAGGGTGCAGTCCGATGGAAACATCTTCTACAAGAAAAACAAGAGTGATCTGTAAAATCTAAATGCCCTCAACCATCGCTAGTAGACAGCAAATAACAAGCCTTTTCAAGCATTAACATACATTGTTAACATACATTGGTTTGCAGAGAAAAAGAATAACCATAAAGAGTAGGAATATGTGATTCACAATTTCCCACTTTTACATAGACACATGCATAGATATTGTGCATGCAAATAGGTTAATTTTTGTACAACATGAATACTGAAGCACACAGCATTTAAAGTTGACCATTCCGATATCAAGTAGCTTGCTTAAGTCTCTAGAATTTAATGAGCAAAAAAATATGAGGTCTGATAATTAAGAAGTTTCAACAAAAAATAGAGCTTAGTTATATTAGAATAGATTGTACATTAAATACATTAAGAAAACATGTATTCAATGTAATTAGTTTAATATGTTTCCAAGATTTATTTTCCATAGGGATCTGTACATTTAAACTATACGATCATGTTAAATGGGCACGTTAAGACACTATCAAAATGCAGGATAAATTTTTGCATTTAAAATTGTATACATACACTATATTTTCAAATGTATTTGCTCACCCATCCAAATTTCGGAATCAAGTGTTCCAATTACTTACATGTCCAGAGGTGTATTAATGCTTCAGCATATGGACAATTCCATACTCCCAGCATTTTGTAAACAGTTCTAGTGTGGATAAACGTGACTGGCCTGCACAGAGTCCTGAACTCAACCCGAGCGGAGACTGAAAGCCAGGCCTTCCAACATCAGTGTGTGACCTATTGGAAGAATGTGTGATCTTCTGAAAATATAGTGTATATCAATAAGTGGAACTGCAGTTTAGTCATTTGTTTAAAACGTAAATTACATTGAATGGATATAGTTGTATTAACTCTTCCATTATTAAAGTTCTATTTTCTGTAAACATATTAGGCATTTCAGATAAGCAACTATTACTATATTTATAACACACATATCAACAGGTATTGATTTTGTCTAAATGAATACATAACTAAATAAAAGTATTGTATATTGTGTGTATATAAGTGTGTATATATTTGTGTGTTTCACTGCATGGATGGGTTAAATGCAGAGAACCAATTCATTTGTGTGTAAGCATAGTAGCAAATATACAATATATTGCCAAAAGTATTCACTCACCTGCCTTGACTCACACATTGAGCTGCTCAACTATGGAAACCCATTCCATGAAGCTAGCGACTAGATTTTATACACCTGTGGCCATGAAAATGATTGAAACACCTGATTCCAATCATTTGGATGGGTAAGCAAATACTTTTGGCAATAAAGTATATCACTTTCAGTTACACAATAACATGTCTAAGGGGTCAGATACCATTGCTGGCAACTAGGGAACTAGGAGACTCTCCCTGGTTTTCATTCTGCTTAAAAGCAGCAACAGAGGAACGTGGCATAAATGTAAACCTTTCCCTTGGTGACATGGTGGCAAGCCTTCCTATTTAAGGCGATCAGAAAAGAGACTTAGCGTTGCACAATTTGTTTATATTTATGAATGTCAGAGATGAAGGTACACTATGCCGAATAGCGGCGCTGTGGTATGGGGTGACACCAGGAAATAATTTGATTCAGAAAGAGTTTGGATTTTTGGTGCGACTAATCTCTCTCACCTCCTCTTATGTTTCTCTTCTCGTGCCATATGCCTTTAAACTCTGTGCAAGTTCCTATGGAATTTTCTTATGAACTGTGATTTTGACTAATTAAATAAAAGAGCGGAAAAATGATGACAAGGATGAATTACTGCGCTTCATTGGCCTAACCCTTTTTTTCAGAAAGTGAGAAAAACTGGAATGTATCAGTCCAGAAGCTATATGGGAGTCCTTTTGGATTGCTTTACACAGGTAGACAACCATGGGGAAAAAGTTCAGAAGAATCATAGGAACGCAGATGTGCAGTAGATTCAGAAGCACGAGCCACAACATCACAGATAATTTTTTCACCAGTGTACAATACTGTAACGTTTTGCCCAGCATTTCCTGGAGAAGGATCTCACTACAAAACAAAGGGTTCTTGAGAAACACTTAATGGCCCAGTGTAGGGAGGGGTAGTTTCCTCAGAGATTTGAAATCTCAGAAAGTATTGTTTTAAAGATATTGCGCTGCTAACTACAACTGCTACGGGAAGAAATCTTCAACCAAAGCTAAGTTTCCTACTTATTTTTACTTATTTTTTATATTATTCACACTGACACCTGCACTGAGACAATATAAAACACACATTCATCAATATTATAGAGTTCCAGGCTTAACAGTTTTTCTATTTACAGGATCCGACAAAAAGAGTACACTGACGCCATCCGCGCCAAATCTGATAAGGTATAACATATTATCATGTCACACATTCAGCTAGTGCAGTGTGTAGAATTCACGATGTTTAGCCAGTCTTGCTCTGTCATTAGTGATAATTATATCTGTAATAATTGCACTCTAATTAAAATCCTGACAGAGAAAATATTAGTTTTAGAGATGCGCGTCCAGTCATTAGAGAGTGTTAGAGAGAGTGATAGCAGTACTGTTACTGTAAGGGAAAAGTCTGCATGCCTTAGGTGGCGTTGGAAGTTCCTCCTCTCTGGCATTAGAGCCCTCGCAGCAGAGAGCATGGGTGAAAACCCGGCAGCATACTCGCAAAGCCAACTCTAACGCTGCAGCTTGCCTACAAGAGCACCGCTACACTCCAATTTACGTGTCCAACAGGTTCGCCCTTCTCAGTGAGGGCAACGGCAGCATTAGTCCAGTGTTTACGGGGGGCCAGGGCACCGGACATAGTAGGTAATCTCCACATCTTAGGCAAGTGCAGGTCTGTAAAATATTTTTTATGTTGAAGCTAACGATATATGCTTTCGACAGTCAGAGATTACCAAGACTAATATTATAGAGGTGTGTAAATTAGCGAAGGCGATGTCCGATGAAGTCTCTAGAATTTAATGAGCAAAACATTATGAGGTATGATAATTAAGAAGTTTTAACCAAAAATAGAGCTTAGTTATATTAGAATATATTGTACATTAAATACATTAAGAAAACATGTATTCAATGTAATTAGTTTAATATTTTTCCAAGATTTCTTTTCCATAGGGATCTGTACATTTAAACTATACGATCATGTTAAATGGGCATGTTTAGACACTATCAAAATGCAGGATAAATTTTTGCATTTAAAATTGTATACATACACTATATTACCAAATGTATTTGCTCACCCATCCAAATTATCGGAATCAAGTGTTCCAATCACTCTACATGTCCAGAGGTGTATGAATGCTTCAGCATACTAAGACATTTTGGACAATTCCATACTCCCAACATTTTGTAAACAGTTTGGAGCTTGCCCCTTCCTCTTTCAACATGACTGTGCCCCAGTTTACAAATCAAGTTCCATAAATACGGATGACAAAGTCTAGTGTGGATAAACGTGACTGGCCTGCACAGAGTCCTGACCTTAACCTGAGCGGAGACTGAGAGCCAGGCCTTCTCGTCCAACATCAGTGTGTGACCTATTGGAAGAATGTGTGATCTTCTGGAAAAAGTGACCTTGTGGAATACTTTTGGAAATATAGTGTATATCAATAAGTGGAACTGCAGTTTAGTCATTTGTTTAAAACGTAAATTACATTGAATGGATATAGTTGTATTAACTCTTCCATTATTAAAGTTCTATTTTCTGTAAACATATTAGGCATTTCAGATAAGCAACTATTACTATATTTATAACACACATATTACCAACAGGTATTGATTTTGTCTAAATAAATACATAACTAAATAAAATTATAGTATATTGTGTGTATATAAGTGTGTTTATATTTGTGTTTTTCACTGCATTTATGGGTTAAATGCAGAGGACCAATTCCTTTTGTGTAAGCATAGTAGCAAATATACAATATATTGCCAAAAGTATTCACTCACCTTCCTTGACTCACATATTTAGCTGCTCAACCATGAAAACCCATTCCATGAAGCTAGGGACTGGATTTTATACACCTGTGGCCATGAAAATGATTGGAACACCTGATTCCAATAATTTGGAAGGGTAAGCAAATACTTTTGGCAATAAAGTGTATCACTTTCAGTTACACGATAACATGTCTAAGGGGTCAGATACCATTTCTGGGAACTAGGGAAGTAGGAGACTCTTCCTGGTTATCATTCTGCTTAAAAGCAGCAACAGAGGAACGTGTCGTAAATGTAAACCTTTCCCTTGGTGACATGGTGGCTGGCTTTAATATTTTAGTTTAACTATATGTTTTACGATTTCTCACTGATCTACATACAACTTTTGCTTGAAATCTCGACTGAAGCACCGCCATCTTTAACACAATACTTCCTGAGATTTCCAAATTCTGAGGACACTACCCCTCCCTGCACTGGGCCATTAAGTGTTTCCCAAGAACCCTTTGTTCTGTAAATGAATGTGTATTCAAATGCTTTGAGTGTAATAAGACAGGAAGCAAGATAGATAGATAGATAGATAGATAGATAGATAGATAGATAGATAGAGAACAAAAAAAGAACAAAAAGAGAAAGGAATAAAGTAAAAGAAAGTTGAGTTTTTATCATTTCATCCAGGTATTTCCTGAAAAACATGTTACTGATATCATGCTATTTGGTTTTACAAAATTTCATTTTGTCAATTAATAGCCCAAGCTTCTGTAAGTAGGTCAAAAATGACCTGAATTAATTTCCTGTGGAACTTTCTTATGAACTGTGATTTTGACTAATTAAATAAAAATGATGACACGGATGAATTACTGGGCTTCATTGGTCTAACCTTTTTTTCAGGAAGTGAGAAAAACTGGAATGTATCAGTCCAAAAGCTATATGGGAGTCCTTTTGGATTGCTTTACACAGGTAGACAACCAGGGAAAAACTTTCAGTAGAATCATTGGAACGCAAATGTGCAGTAGATTCAGAAGCACGGGGCACAACATCACATATAATTTTTTCACCAGTGTACAATACTGTAACTTTTTGCACAACATTTCCTGGAGAAGGATCTCACTAATAAACAAAGGGGTCTTGAAAAACACTTAATGGCCTAGTGTAGGGAGGGGTAGATTTTAAATCTCAGAAAGTATTGTGTTAAAGATGGTGCGCCGCTAATTACAACTGCTACGCGAAGAAATCTTCAACCAAAGCTAGGTTTTCTACTTGTTTTTACTTATTTTTTATTTTTTATATTATTCACACTGACACCCGTACTGAGACAATATAAAACACACATTCACCAATATTATAGAGTCCAGGGCTTAACAGTTTTTTTATTTACAGAATCCGACAAAAAGAGCACACCGACGCCATCCGCGCCAGATCTGATAAGGTATAATGTATTATCATGTCACACATTCGGCTAGTGCAGTGTGTAGAATGCAGGATGTTTAGCCAGTCTTGCTCTGTCATTAGTAATAATTATATCTGTAATAATTGCACCCAAATTAAAACCCTGACAGAAAAAATATCAGTTTTAGAGGTGCGCGTCCAGTCATTAGAGAGTGTTAGTGAGAGTGATAGCAGTACTGTTACTGTAGTTTTTATGTT
This sequence comes from Aspidoras spilotus, assembly GCA_028565295.1. NCBI lineage: Eukaryota > Metazoa > Chordata > Actinopteri > Siluriformes > Callichthyidae > Aspidoras > Aspidoras spilotus. The sequence continues at coordinate 11,743 of JAOUQV010314608.1, forward strand.
ACTAAGTTAGTTTTTTTTTATGTTGGAGCTAATGATATATGCTTTCGACAGTCAGAGATTAGGAAGAGTAATATTATAGAGGTGTGTAAATTAGCGATGTCTGATGAAGTAATCTGCTTTGGCCCGCTCCCAATGCGGCATGGTGATGTAACTTACAGCAGGTTATGGTCACTGGATGTCTAAGTGATGCTCAGAAAACCATGTAGGTTTCTTAGATAATTAGAGTAATTTTAAGGGTAGGACTGGCCTGTTAGGGCGGGACGGTATTCACCCCATTCTTATCCTGCAGCATAGGACAGTCTTAAAACAGGGCTAGTTAAACTGTGACAATCCATAGCCCAGGCCAGGGAGCAGACAAACAGGTTATTCTGACTGTCTGCTATCTGTTTAGAGTCATTACCTAGGGTTCATAATATTGAGACTGTGTCTGTTCCCCGGGCTAAACCAAAACATAGAAATTTATAGAAATAAACAAAATAGTTGTGTTTCACGCCAGTACAGGTTCAAACGCACATTTGCAAGTATTGCAGGTAATTTTGTTAGTAAACTCCAAAATTTATCAACTATGATTGTATCACCCTCAAACCCCACTGAGCTGAATCAGGCAGCTGACACCCAGATTCAATATTTCGCTGTACTCTGGATAGCGTCACCCCAATTAAAAGAAGATTAATTCAAGAGAAAAAACTAGCACCTTGGAACAGCATGGAAGGAAAGTCTTGTAAACTATAGGAAAGCTCTTAGTGCAAAAAAATCCTCGCTGTTTATTTAATACCATAGCAAAACTATCTAGGAAGAAGATCACTGCAGAAGTGTCCCTTCCATCAGGTTGTAGTTGCGACATTATGATTTTTTTTCAGTGATAAAGCTTAAAATATAAGGCATCAAAACTGTAAATCTTAACCCAAGTAATCCAAGTCAACTAGATGTCAATATATTTACCTTAGACCAGAGATTATCTGACTTTAATACACTCCAAGCGACAGAGTTAATTTCACTAGTTTTATCATAAAAATCTACAACATCTATATTAGATTCTATACCCACAACTTTACTCTGTACTACCGGAAATAATCCAACCTCTCGTAAAAATGATCAATTCCTCACTCAGTACTGGATATGTCCCTAAATCATTTATATTTGCAGTTATCAAACCTATGATTCAAAACCTAATCTTGAACCCTGCCAGCTCTCAAATTATTTATCAATATCTAACCTCCTCTTCCTCTCCAAGATTCTAGAAAATGTTGTTGCACAGCAGTTATGTTTATACCTAAATAAAAATAATATTTTTGAAAATTGTCAGTCAGGATTTAGGCCCCATCATAGCACAAAGACAGTGCTGGTTAAACTTGTGAATGATTTACTACTGTCCTCTGATCAGATTATGTTTCTATGCTTATATTGCTTGACCTAAGTGTAGCATTTGACACCATCGATCACGCTATTCTTGTTCATAGGCTAGAAAATGATGTTGGAATTAACAGCCCTGTCATAGTTCAGGTCATATTTGACTGACTGTTATCAGTTTGTAGATGTACATGGCCACTATTCTATGAACAGCAGGGTAAAGTTTGGTGTCCCACAAGGTTCTGTCTTAGGCCCGTTACTATTTTCTTTATACATGCTAACTCTGGGCAATATTATTCGCAAGCATGATATCATGTTATGCTGATGATACGCAGTTACATGTGTCAGCCAATCCGGAAACAGACACCAATTTTCTTGTGTTTAGGAATGTGTGACCGGCCACTCTTACTAGATTACTCAAGTTTGCTTTATGGCCCAGGGCTCTCTTATGTCTGTGTCACCTTGTGGTTCTATCCTGTAGTTATGCTGCCATAGCGATAGTTTGCCGGAGTGTGGTTCCTCTCAAGGTTTCTTTCTTACTTACTCAGGGAGTTTTTCCTTGCCACCATCACTCACCTGAGATAAAACGTTTTCTGTAAAGCTGCTTTGGGACAAAGTCAATTGTTAAAAGCGCTTCATAAATAAAATTGAATTGAATTTAACTATTCTGGGGACTCTTCGACAATACAAGCCAGACATCCATTTTCTGATGAAGGCACCGAGTTAATTTATTGTCAATCTTCTCTCAGACCCACAAAACATAACAATGAGTACATAGAAGCTTACAGGACTAAACAAACACTGGATTATCGGGAAAGAGAGAGGCCACTGCACATCTGTGCACTGCCTTTTTTAACACAAAAAAGTTCCTCATGTGGTGAGCAGTAGAGAAAAAAAAACCCAACATACAATAGTTGGCAAGTGATATAGAACACACACATCTTTTATCTTCTCTCTGTCATTACGGAGGTTTTTTTCATCCCAGCCGCAACCTTGAAGAGCTGTAGCCAGTATTGGTAGCAGAAACATAGATTAGACCTTGTTTGCTGAAGGGGGAAAAATTCCATTTCTATAGACTATCACTTCTACACATGTTCTTTTTTTGGCCTTATTTCAGTCTCCCAGACGATCTAGTCGATTGAGCAGAGACATGATATTGACCATTTTTTTATTTAAAGTCCCAATTTGAGTGCTGACAGCTCTGCCCATTGCATCAATAATTTTTGGCACCTTAAAAGGGGCTTGAACAGTTGTTCCCATTAGTTCAGTTAATTTTCTGTAGATCAGGGCAATGCCTAATCCAATCAGCAAAATGCCTGTGATCATGGTTCCGAATAGATATACGTCCTCAATGTCCTCTACCGAAAGCCTGGTGAGACACATGACCCTCCAATTCTCCCACAAATCTCTCATCAGAATCTCTTCTAGCCTGCACAGCAGCGACTGGGAAAGCTTTAAAAATTTATGGAAAGCACTGATAAGACAATGTGGACAACATTGATATTAAAATGATATTAAAATGCATATCATTTTTGACTCATTCTCAATTTATTTGTAAATGATCTCCTGCATTTCTGTCATGCAACTAATTTCAAAAACCCTGAAGACATAAATCAGTTATCGTACCCTCATTTGCTGCACTTAATTTGTAAGGTGTGCAGTATGTGGTTTCGAATATTCACTTTTCACTATGTTGTCATAACAAAAGAGTAAATTACTTAACAAGGAAACTGACATAGATATTTGAGCAAGGTGCTTTTTGCATATTTATTCAACAGGAGGTGGCATGGTGGTGCAGTTTTAATTCTGTCACATCACAAAAAGAAAAAATGGAAATTTCTGTGTAAACTGCAAACAGAACGTTTTATGGTTTTCTTTTAACAATTTCCTTGGCTGAGCAGCTGGCTCCAAATGCAATATTACTGCTATTTTGAAGGCAATTGTACTATATATACACTGTATTAAGTTATATTTCGAAAAAAACTAAAGTTCTTTTGTGGTAGACCAGGCATGTATTGGATAATTGATTATGTCAAGTAACAATTTGCTTAAATTTGTTTTGCCTCTGAACATACAAATTCTGGATAAACAGAATGCAAATAAACATTCCAACAAATGAAAGGGAAATTTAAAACTAAATAGGTCTTCACAGACTTACATAAGTTTCAATAATGAAAGTGATTATGATTGAATGTTTAAAGATAATCCTTAGTTTATTTACATACTGTTGCTTGCAAAAGTATTCATACCCCTTGAACCTTTCATATTTTGTCAAATTACAACCACAAACAATCATTTAGAATTTAATGTAAAAGACCAACGCAAAGTGTTATACAATTGTGAAGTGGAAAGAAAATTATTCATGATTCAAAACATAAAATAAATAACTGAAAAGTGCAGTGTGCAAAAGTATTCTGGCTTTATGTTTAGGGTTGTTGTCCTGCTGGAAAGGGAACCTTAAGTCTTTTGCAGACTCCAGCTGTTTTTTTTTCCAAGATTGCCCTGTATTTGACTCCATTAATTTTCCCATCAACTCTGACCAACTTCCCTGTCCCTGCTGAAGAGAAGCAGCCCCAGAGCATGATGCTGCCACCACCATATTTGACAGTGGGGATGGTGTGTACAGAGTAATGTGCAGTGTTAATTCTCCACCACACATAACGTTTTGCATTTTTGACAAACCGTTCAATTTTGGTCTCATCTGATCAAAGCACCTTGTTTTACATGTTTGCTGTGTCCCCAACATGGTTTCTGGTAAACTGCAAACAGGACGTATTATGGTTTTCTTTTAACAATTTCCTTGGCTAAGCAGCTGGCTCCAAGTGCAATATCAAGCTTAGGAAATTTCTGTGCTGAGTTTGCATGTTCTCCCCATGTTTGTGCAGGTTTGTCCAGGTGCTCCAATTTTCTCTTGCATTCCAAAGACAAGCATGTTAGGTTAATTAGTGTTTCTGAATTGTCTGTTAGTGTGTGAATGTGTTTGTGTGTGACCATGTGTGCCCCACAATGGATTGGTGCCCTGTTTAGGGTTGTTCCTGCTCTTGCACCCAGAGTTGCCGGGTGAGCACCGGCTAGCCCTTGACCCCATGTGGATTAAGTGGAAAGGAAAATGAAGGAATGCAATGCAAAGCCATGCAAGGGTGTACCAGGCAATCTGATGGAAAAAACTATGTTTAGCAGTTGCTAGGAGAAATGTAAATTTAGTGGAGGTAGATTATGATGAGAGGCTGTTTTGCAGGATTTGCAGGTTTTAGCATTCCAAAAAAATATATATATATGTGTGTGTGTTTCACTGCACAGGTGAGTTAACTGTGGAGGACCAATGCAAGCATAGTGGCAAACAGAGTGTAAATACTGGAAAGCAGTGAACAGAGATCATGCCTGGTTTTTCTATAGGCAACAAATTTCTGTGTAGATTTCCCCACATTCAGAGACAGCTTGTTGACTTTAAACCAGTGTGTTAATTGTTGAACCTCATCTGTATATCCCGACTTGTTTTTTGCTGATAAGACCAACTAATTACAATAGTGGGCCAAATTAGCATCGCATCAATGTACTTGCTGGTCACTGATGACCTGTATTACGATGACCTGTATTCTTTTTTTTTCTCCATAGGTTGCAGCGTCCCTGATTATTTCATAGTTAGCTTAAAACAATAATGAAGAACAGAGATAGCTCCAGCTGGCCAGGTTTTTAAACCGTTTTAGAACATCTATACACCGGAATAAACATAAGAGATATGCGGTCTGAGTAACCGAGGAGGTGGTGGGGCTCTGCCTTGTACGAGGCAGTCCAGTTTCAATTCCAGTTCCCCTGGCCACTGCCACCAGGCTAGCCTCAGGAAAGCCAGGAGTGCATAGCTTCTCCAACAGATTGTTTGAATAATTTTTTGCTTGTTTATGCAGGTTTATTAGTGTCTGTTGATTATATAAACTGACTTCAATGGTTCCTGTGTCCATGTACTAAGGAATTTAAAAAATGTTAGTTAGGAAGGTTAACATTCCAGAAGGACAACGACCCTAAGCACACAGCCAAGATAACAAAAGAGTGCCTTCAGAACATCTCTGTGTGTGGCCCAGCTAGAACCCAGACTTGAAAATAATTGAACATCTCTATCACATGTGCTATCATTTAAAAAGTTAATATTACTGAAAATAAGAAATGGGCTATTAAAAAAAACAAAGACTGATTGAAAACGTCCAAGTCATTAAGTTTAATTTCAAATACCGTCATCGCTTCACAATGGTTGGCATAGACATGATAGGGATAAAATGACTGAGGGATAAAATTATTTAGCACCACAAATTAGCCTAATGCATAATTTTGTCTGCCATAATGAGCAGTACATTTTTAAATGATGTATTAATTTAGATATTAGCAGGACACAACTTCTGTTTTGGTTTTAAATTTGGCTTTAAGGATGCCACACTATAAAAGATTGAGGACATTAATATCAGTTATAAAACAGCTGAGATTTAGGTTCAAAAAAAGAAAAGGAACATGAGCTATGCTAAGTTTAAGGTCACATTATTTAATTTACTGTACATAAAAGTACTTTTCATACAATAATATTCGGTGTGCATTCATTTTTGAATGTGTGTGTTTTGAATGTGTGTGTATGAGTTTTGATATATGCAGTGTCTTATCGAGTTTAATTAATTAATAATTATTTTCTGTTTTGGTTGTTTTGCTGCTGAATTCTAAGGTTTTAACTGAGGTTTTAGATCGCAGCCTCCTTATCCCATTTCCTCACCTGACATGATCCTCAACATAATCCCTCACTGTTTTGTGTTTTTTGTCTGGTGATTTTTGTCTGGCGTCTTTTTGTCAAAATAAACTCCCTCTGCACTTCCGTTGCGCATTTAATGTTTTTTTGTGCGTAACATGACGGAACATGTAACAGTAAATATAATTAATTACTGAATTAATATGAAATAGGAAAGTAAGAAGTATAAGAAATCCAAGAAATCAAAATCAACAACTATAATAATAATAATACAATTTCAATATCAGAAAAGCATAACAAAAACATAAAATCAGGTAAAACATTTAAAGTTCAAATATTTATTCGATTAAAATTCTAATTTAAGATAGATTTTCTTAATGCACATAGAAAAAAAACTACCAAAACTATTGACAAAAAGATCATATACAATTTGCATGTTATATACAGGGGTTAGACAATGAAACTGAAACACCTGGTTTTAGACTACAATCAATGATTAGTATGGTGTAGGGTCTCCTTTTGCGGCCAATACAGCATAAATTCATCTTGGGAATGACACATACAAGTCTTGCACAGTGGTTAGAGGAATTTTAAGCCATTCTTCTTGCAGGATAGTGGCCAGGTCACTGCGTGATGCTGGAGGAGGAAAACATTTCCTGACTTGCTCCTCCAAAACACCCCAAAGTGACTCTTGATACATCACTAGCGTGCACTAGCAATTTGTCCTCTTCTGAACTCTGGTATGTCACCCATAAAGTTGTGTGTGATCTGGTATGTCACCCATAAATCTTACCCTGCTAATTGAACCTTCACACTTACTGGTGTTCTTACTGGTGCAATGTGCAATTAATGAAGATTGGCTACCAGGCTTGTCCAATTTAGCCTCCCACACTAAAATGACACGTGTTTTAGTTTCCTTGTCTAACCCCTGTATATATATATATGTGTAAGGTATGTAAGGGAAAAATCAGTATTATCAAGTGATTTGTTGATTTTAATATATTCTTATATATATTCTATGGTGCTATTTGGGTTTGTGACTGAAGGTCAACTAGGACTGTGATGTTACTTTTTTCATTGATTATTTATTGTTCTATGATTTATAATGGGATTAGAAAATGGCTGAGGCATGCATGAGAAACCCATTTTTCATCTCCAATTTTGAGGGACGGGAGTACTTCTACCTCATCAAGCTGCGATCTTAGTAAAAGAATTAACAGGTGGACAGAGTGACAGACAACTGGTAAGTCTGTTGAACTATCAAGTGTGATTTTATAATACTTAACTATCTGCGTGAGGTACATTAATATATCATCTATGTGAGATAGAAGGATCTGTCATCTGTGTGAGACAAAATAGTACCATCTGTGTGAGGTACATTAATCTATCATCTGTGTGAGATAGAAGGATTTGTCATCTGTGTGAGACAGAATAGTACCATCTGTATGAGGTACATTAATCTATCATCTGTGTGAGATAGATGAATCTATTATCTGTGTGAGACAGAATAGTTATCATCTGTTTGAGATAAGGTAGAGACTATAAACAGATTTTGTACAAAATTAGGTATAGAAGTAAATACATTTTTCACGAACCTATTTTTAATTGTTAAAGGGAGCCAGGAGGTCCGCTCATTGAATGCATAAAGTCAGATTGTCCCAAAAGCTGCAACCAAATTAATGATTGGGTGAAGTTTTGCCATTTTCTACCGTCAGGGAACTTTAGATTTAGATGAACAGTTAAAGGCTGAGTTTAACAAGATAAATATGAGAATGCATGTGAAAACTGAGGATGCATAAATTAAACACACCTCCTCCACATTTTCCTTGGTAGATAAATTGGCATGCATATGGTAAATGGCGATAGGCAGCACAAAAAGAGTTAGACAACGTTTGTAAAACAATTAATACTGTACATATTCTTCTTCTTCTTTCGGCCTCTCCCTTTTATCAGGGGTCGCCACAGCATGTCAACCTTTTCCGCCTCACTCTGTCCTCTGCATCTTCCAACTACCTGCATGTCTACATTGACCACATCTATATATCTCCGCTTTGGTCTTCCTCTCTGCCTCCTGCCTGGCAGCTCCATTTCTAACTTCCTACCTACCTTACAGTCTTCAATCTCTTTTAGCTGACCTTGTCTACACAATATGTAGTCTACCGGTGTGCTCCTTCCTCCACTCTTGTAGGTCACTCTGTGCTCCTCCTTCTTTACGTCTTTACCACAGCCATTTCCATCCTCTTTGCAACACACAAAATATCCACCTTTCTTCTCTCCATCACTCTCGACTCTCCTGTTCTCTCTCCGTCTCTTCACATGCTTCCCTCCTCGTCGACAAACAGTAGCCCAATTTCCGCCAGTACTCTGCTTGCCGCCAGTACTGATGGCGGTCGTTGTTAACCCGGGCCGCAACGGATCTGGTATGAAGTAACAATCAGTAACACACATTTTAATTTTTGGCAAATGTTTTCCCCCGGATGCCCTTCCTGACGCAACCCTCACCATTTATCCGGGCTTGGGTCCAGCACTAGAAATACAATGCCTTGTGCTCTCTAATGGCTGGTTTCAATTAAAACTGTACATACACCTCAAAAATCAGTAACCTGTGACCAGTTTCTGAATTTGCAGAAAGATACCCTGGATGACTCTTATCCCTTGCCTCCACCTCTGAAGGATCTGGATGAGTCAGGGGACAATGACCAGCTGCCACAGTATGCAGCTGAAGCATCACTACCACCTCAACAACTATAAAACCGCCTCTATCCTGTAGTTCCTACTCTCCCATCTGATGAAGACGTGAAACTAAAGCACATATGGATGAAGAATAAGGACGACACAGCAGAGACAGAAACTGCAAGTGCTGAGCTACAAGGAGCCGATGGGAGTACTGGCCACTACCCAAGCATAGAGGTAATGGGCCCGGGGTCCAGCTCTGGTTTTCCGCCCATGGAATATGGAAGAAATTAGAGCATCTGCTAAGGATCTCTCTGATCCTGATGAAGGGGAGAAAAGTTTGTGGCAGCGCTGTGCCTTTTTGTGACTGTGTGCTTTAAAGATGAAACTTTGATGGACACAAGTGCAAGGTGATTTACCAGGGCTTGTAGACATCATATACTCTGAAACCCCGGGCAGCCCATATCTGCTGGAAAATAATGGACTGTGCCCACTTATTATACAAAAATTTCCAGTACGTATGAACTTAAACAAATTCTCCTCTTGTAAAACAAAAAGATGGATAAACAGTCACAGAATTTTTGTATGAACTAGAGAAAGTACATGAAGCACATTGTGCATACAGCAGGACTTTTAGGACAAGTTTGTGGTATATGAAACAGGGAGGTTGCAGCAAGGTTGAACAAAGACTGGCAGAAAAGGCAAGCACAACGAGAAAGAACAATACTCTCTTCAATAGGAGGAAGTGGAAGGGGCCGAGGCAGAGGCAGAGAAAGCGGTGTTACACCTGATTGCACCGAGTACAAGCGCTATATCTGTGGAAAATTGGGCCAACGAGGAGATAACATTATTCCTGCTACTATACGTAATCCCCGCCTTAAGGTGGAGGAGTTGGATTGAGTCACACACGGCATCACAGAGCCACTAGGTGTTTCAGCAGAACCTGGTAAGGCTGTTCTTAATTCTTGCTCTTGACCACTCCTTCTGCTCTACCTTCTTATACTCTAAGAATAAATAGTCAAAATGTTTCCTTTTTGAAACATAGATAGTGGGGCCCCTATTTCTGTTTTAAAATCTAATGTGTTTCAAATCTAATGTGTTTCTGTCGGGTAAAACTACTTTAGTTATGGGAGCGGGAGGTGTTCCCATACAGAAATCTTATACTGTTCCACTGAAGGTCCCATATGTTTACAACACTCTTTTCTTCTTTCACCCCACTGTCCTGTGAGTCTTTTAGCATGTGATCTCATGTGTAAATTAGGAATCACCTTATAGTGCTCAGCAGAGGGGATACAGGTATCTGCACTAAATTTGCCACAATGCCCTTCCACTTCAACGTGTGGATGGGATGGCTTTTAGATCAGCACCCACACTTTACTAAATTGCTCTCAATAATTGCTGGTTTCAAACTTCACAATAAGTTACAATTGCTTGACTTTGTTCATTGTACAATAGAAATTTAGTTTTCACCAGTAGCCTATCAAAGAGCTATTGACTTTCAGAGAGCTAGTGGTAATAATATGATAGCCATAAAATATTGTTATCTCAGTCCCAGCTGGACGGGGTGTTCTGTTGATCTCACCCCCGAGCAAGCATGCTATTTTATGGGAGAAACACTGCATGTCTCATTAGCTAAGCAACATTCCGCACCGTGGAGAGATATGGGTGTGTTCATCCAAATTTGTGAAAGGGGATTAAACCTGTTTTGCAGAGAGGGATCATTGTTAATTGTCCAGATTCTCTTTGCTGTTCTCCAATCTGGCCTGCAAAAAAAGCCCCAGTAACAGGGCAGCCAACCAAATGGTGTTTTGTGCAAGACTTTCCAGCTATAAACCAAGCAATACTTGCTAGATCTCCAGAGGTTCCAAATCTTCATACGATTTCTTCCCTTGTTCCTGAAAAGGCTAAATGCTTCTTTGTGACTGATTTAGCCAATGCAGTTTTCAGTCTAAGGGTGGCATCTGATTCTCAATTTTGATTTGCATTCTCTTTAGAGGGTAAATTATACACTTTTATGCTGAATCTCCTTCTTTCTTTAATGCAGCATTAAAGGAAAATCTGTCTAACTTTTCTTTTTCAGGGCAGAGTGTTCTTCTACAACATGTTGATGATCTATTGGTGTGTTTTCCTGATGAGGATATGTGTAAACAAGATACAGTGGCACTACTTCATTTTCTTGCATAGAATGGGCAAAAGGTAGTAAGTGACAAGCTCCAGTTCGTCCAACCTAAAGTTAACTTTTTGAGACCCAAACCTGACAAACCTTTTTAGCTATTTGTTAATGAAGGACCCTCATGTTGTTTCAAGATCACATACATAAATTTCACCCTGTAGTTTACTTTAATGCAAAACCTGACGCTGTAGCGATACCCCACATGCCTCTGTGCAATAGCAGCAGCAGAAAAGGCTGTTATGGCATCAAGAGAGCTTGTGGGTTTCGGACAAGTGGCTCTACATGTGCCTCATTCAGTGTCCATGATTTTTTTGGAAAAAATATACATCACATTTAAGTGCAGCTTGATGGCTCAAATGCCGTACCATAATTACAGAGATGCCACATATTATATTTAAAAGATGTACTGTTTTGAACCCAGCTACCCTACTTCCCACAGGGGATGATGGTAAACCGCATGATTGTCTGGAGGTACTGAAACCTTTTTTTATACACCTTGCCCTGATTTACTGGATGTTCCTTTGCAGAATGCAGACTTACTATTTTTTGTAGATGGTTCTATTCTTTGGTTCAATGATTTCCAAAGAATAACCCACACGGGGTTCACTGTTGTCACCTTAACACACACTGTAATTTCTGGCTGCTTACCACACTCTTTTTCAGCCTCAGCAGCTGAACTTTTAGCCCTGACAGAAGCTTGCAAATCTGCAGCGCAACATTTTGTTTACAAAATTTTCCTGCAATATTTATTTTGCAAAACATGTTTAATTATCCTTAAATTACAGAATGCCATGAATTTACAATATGTAAAACTGAGTGTACGAGTTTGCTTATGTACACAAAACATTGAAATACTCTTGCCCTTAGACAGCTGATGTGCCCAAAGACACTGCAATGTCCCAATATGGGCTCATTGCAGGATAGTGGCCAGGTCACTATGTGATGCTGGTGGAGGAAAATGTTTCCTGACTTGCTCCTCCAAAACACCCC
>JAOUQV010314621.1:0-13001 GCA_028565295.1 Aspidoras spilotus
ATTATGACCAACTCATAAGGGCGGTCACACACTTGATTTAATATTAACATTAGGATTAAATATAGACAATATAGTTATACTTCCACAGTCTGAGACAATTTCAGACCATTATCTCATCTCATGTAAAATTACTATAAATTAAAATAGTTGTGTTTCATGCCAGTACAGGTTCAAACACACATTTACAACTAATATTTAAACTCCCAAATTTATCAACTCTGATTGTATCACCCTCCAATCCAACTAAGCTTAATCAGGCAACTGAGCACATAGATTCAATATTTCGTTGTACTCTGGATAGCGTTGCCCCAATAAAAAAAGTTTAATTAAAGAGGAAAAAACTAACACCGTAGTATAATGATTTTACACGGACCGTAAAACAGGCCACCAGGAAACTAAAGCGTAAATGGCATCAGACAAGCCTGGTTGTGTATCAAACAGCATAGAAGAAGAGTCTTGAAAACTATAGGAAAGCTCTTAGTGCTGATAGAGCAAAATATTTCTCCTCGCTAATAAAAAAAAAACAAAAATAATACTCGCTTTTTATTTAAGACTAGAGCAAAACTAAATAGATAGAAGCGTTGCAGAAGCGTTCCCAACGTCAGGTTGTAGTTGCGACAACTTTTTTCAGTGATAAAGTTGAAAACATTAGACATAAAAATCAATACTATAAATCTTAACCCGAGTAATCCAAGTTAACTAGACATCATTATATTTACCAGAGATTATCATACTTTAATCCACTCCAAAAGATAGAGTTAATTTCACTAGTTTCATCATCAAAATCTACAACATCTATATTAGATCCCATACCCACAGCCTTACTCAAAAATGTACTACCAGAATTAATCCATCCTCTGATAAAAATGATCAATTCCTCACTCAGTACTGGCCATGTCCCTAAATTATTTAAATTAGCAGTTATCAAATCTATGATTAAAAAGCTGCCAGCTATCAAATTATAGACCAATATCTAACCTCCCCTTCCTAGAAAAGTTTGTAGCGTAGCAGTTACCTGAAAAAAAATATTTTTTTGAAAATTGTTAGTCAGGATATGGGCTCCATGATAGCTCAGATACAGCACTGGTTAAAGTTGTAAATGATTTGCTACTGGCCTCTGATCAGGGTTATGTTTCTATGCTTATATTTCTTGACCTAGGTGCAGATTTTGAAACCATCGATTATGCTAGTCTTTCTCATAGCATAGAAAATGTTGCTGGAATTAAAGGTACAGCCCTGTCATGTTTCAGGTCTTATTTGATTTACCGTTATCAGTTTGTAGATGTCAAGGGCCACTATTTTTAACACATTAGGGTAAAGTTTGGTGTACCACAAGATTCTGTCCTAGGCTCGTTACTATTTTTCTATATATTCTACCTCTGGTTAATATTATTCGCAAGCATGATATCAACTTCTGCGGTTATGCTGATGATATGCAGTTATATGTGTCAGCCAATCCTGAGCACAGACCCTAATTAACTCAAGTTAAGGAATGTGTGAAGAATATTAGACAGTGGATGTTAAACAATTTTCTTTTCTTAATTCTGATAAAAATTAAGTACTGATTTTAGAACCACAGGCAGCTAGAAGTAAAGTTTTAAAACTGGAATGTTTGGATTCTGTCACCCGGCCACTCTCATGAGATCACTCAGGTTTGTTGATGGTGGAGTGGCTGGCTGCTTAAAGGCACAGGGCTCTCTCATGTCTGTGTCAATTCCTGGTTTTACCCTGCAGATATGCTTCCACAGTGCTAGTCTGCCGTATTTTCTGCTTGCTCTATGCACAAATTGTGTTTGAATTGTGCACTAAATAGTTGATCATAGTTGGACAATTTTCATTGTTAAAAGTGCTTTATAAATAAAATGTAATTAAATTGAATTAACTTAAGTTTTCATAAACACCTGCCAATCAAAAAGGCATTAGAATAATCAAACATTATTCGTCCAACATGGATGTATTAATGTTTCAGCATTATGAAGTGTTAATGTATTTCATAGTTTTGTATTTATGAGGTGAAAGACTACTGTCCTGCAAATGTTGTATACATGAGCCTCGAACAAGACAATCAATAATCACGCCAAAATCTTTTACTGCTTCGCAGTGAGTGATTAAACTACCCTCCAAAATTAAAACAAAATCATAAATGGATCGGATGACTGAAACAACAGTTCAGCCTAAGAATTCCAAATCGATCTCAGGGCAAAAAACTACACAGACAACAAGACATTCAGTAAATCACTTACCTTTATTAGCCTCTTTACAATGTGTCACCCTCACTGCTTCACCTTTGTATATGTGTATTTATATTCGGTCATTCAAACTGTGCATGGAATCACAATACCAATGTTTATTAGCACACAGGTACAGAATTTGCCCATGCGCACATGCCTGCTTTGTGCTTGCTCTCTCTCTCAGGTTACAGCTGTCCCCAGAAACACAAGGAGACACATAAATAAACTCAAGCCCCAGGTGAGATTCATCTCAAATTACACACCTGTTCCACCTGCTTCTTTTCATTTACATTTACACCTCAATTTTACTCTGTTTCATTTAAGTTCTTAGCAAGAATTTTATACATTGATGCGCATTATAAAAGATATGCTAGAAGATACATTAAAACAGGCAATTTAAAAACTTTGTCTTGTCTTAATTACATGTGTCAAGCAGTGTTATATACAGTATTAAGCATAAATTAACTCACACTGAGTAATCAAATTTCATGTCATGTCAAATGTGTGCTCACTTCACCTGTGTGTGTGTGTATTTGTGTGTTTAACTGGATGGATGGGTTAAATGCAGAGGACCAATTCTGCTGTGTGCAAATATAGTGGCAAAATCTTTCACTTTACAAGATAGTGATAAGCTAATTAAGCATTTTACTCTCTTGCCAGATTTTGCATCCTCAGAAATCAAACCGCAGTTACTAACACGTCTGGATTTTCTGTTGGAAGTGTCAGAAGCAAGAAAAATAGGCAAGCTTAAGGAACTGAGAGTCAGAACACAATAATTCACAATTTGGTGAATTATTCTGAGAGAGCAAATGTTATGCACACAACATCTGTTAATTTGCTTAAATATGTACAGATATACAGTATACAGCTATATAGTGAAATATAGCATTGCGTAATGTAAAGTACAGTAAATACAGTAGATTTACTGTATTTGTAAGATTAAGATGAGCTCATGAGCTCATGAAAGTCACAGAAAAGCTCTAAAATCACATTGTGCACAGGAGTATACAATGATGGATAAAACACTAATTGTCCCATACAGAGAAACTTGAATGAATCTACCCTACTTTTATTGCAGTGTGATTTTCTACACACCCCAATATGTCCCCTCTGTTCCTATGCCCAGAGAATTGATTCTTTCTTAATGGAAATGTGAAATAATGTATATGACCATAATTCACATGATCATGCTCAAACACTGACACACACCTCATGCACATTAGCATATACATAGCGCACCCTAGCAATTACCTGTAACACAATAGCAACCCCCATAAACTAATTGGGATATTGATTGTAGGGTAACCATCTGCTACAAAGATTCCTATTATTTTTATGCATGTCTATTTTTAATAACCTTTGTTGGCCATGGAATCTTAATTGCTTCAGTTTGATCCCTCTTAGATATAACCATGCTGACACAGCCTTTTAACAAACCAAAGATAAGGATATGCCTAAAGACCCTGCCATAAAATATATGACCTGGAGCCAGGAACTAGATACACCCCTGGAGTCTTATCTCGCTAAAGTGACACTGGAAATTGTTTGTAGAACAACAGGTTGAAGATTGCCCAAGCCCATGTTTTTACACAGATGGTCTTTCTTTAGGAGAATACTCACCGAGTCTTCCACAGACACTTCCATTTCCGGCATATCTGCATTAAAATATTTTTGGTTTTATATAATATTCAAATTTTCTGAGATAATGATTTTCATTGGCTGTAAGACATCATCATCAACATTAACATAAATAAACACTTGAAATAAATCACTGAGTTTGTAATTAATCAATATAATATACAGGGTTTGGAAAATGAAACTGAAACACCTGGTTTTAGACCGAAATAATTTATTATTATGGTGTAGGGCCTCCTTTTGCGGCCAATACAGCGCCAGTTCGTCTTGGAAATGACACATACAAGTCTTGCACAGTGGTAAGAGGGATTTTAAGCCATTCTATTTGCAGGATAGTGACCAGGTCACTATGTGATGCTGGTGGAGGAAAACGTTTCCTGACTTGCTCCTCCAAAACACCCCAAAGTTGATACATCACAAAGACTTGCTGTCTTGGTCACAGATGCGCACTGGAAACACATTCCCTGAGTTGGAAAAAATTGCCTGTACACTTAGGAGCTTTTTTAAGAGCTAACGTTTCCTTTGTACATGTGCAAAGCAGTGAGCCCTGTAAAACACTCTCAGGGAGAGAAAATAATCCCCTACGTCCGGACTTCAGAAGTGGAAAATGTGGAGAAGTTGAATACAGAAGTGGAAAATGCGTCAGTCTTTCTTGGCAGTTTCTTATCATATTGAATAATTTGTCTATTTTTCTCATTCTTTAAATTATTATGTTATTTAAAAAATTCTTTGGTAAAAAATATTTTGCTTAAAAAATGTAACAAATCAAGTTTCCCCCATCAATTTGCACTCATTTCCTCATAATGACAACGTAAAACCGACATTTTTGCAAATTTATAACCGTTTCAAGCCTAAATTAAATTAAATTGGTCTAAAAATTATTTCTTTTTGCTTTTAAACTGATGTTATATTAAATAAATTTTTTCATTTATTCATAGCACATAAAATAGATTTGATTTAAGGCATGTCACAAATTAGCAACAATATGCAATTACAGTAAAATGTTTTCTTGCATCTAGTATACAGTAGTAGTTCCTCTCAATTTCATGCTTCAACCTTTGTGGACTTGCTGTTTTGCATTTTTTAAGAATCAATGTAAACTGGTTATCGGAGAGTTCATCTTTCAAATTTTTTTTTAAACTTTGAAGTTATTAAAGTCTTATTTTGAGGTGGCTCTATATAATGATGTATCTTTCAAATGATTTTTAAAACAAAAAATTGTATATTAAAGTTATATTTTAAATGTTCATCTAATGTTGTAAAAAAAATATCCTACAGTGTAAAATATCAGGAACAAATTGGTAAAATTCATACTTCAAAATTCAATTTGTTTAGATACAGCATCATTGTTTTTTATCTTCAATTAGTCTGAAAGTAAAATTTTAAACTATTCAATGTGGATATGAGTGCTGTTTACTATCAGATAGTTTTTCATGTTGGAGCTAATGATATATGACTTCGACAGACGGAGGTCACCAAGAGTAATATTATAGAGATGTGTAAATTACCAAAGACGATGTCTAATCTGCTCTGGCCCCCTCCTACTGCAGCTTGGTGATATAACTTATAGCAGATTATAGTCACGGAACTGCTGGATGTTCAAGTGGTGCTCAGAAAACAATGTAGGCTTCATAGATATTTGGAGTAATTTTAAGGGTAGGACTGGCCTCTTGCAGCATAGGACATACTTTATATACCAGGAAGCAGACAAACAGGCTATACCGACAGTATGCTGGCTGCTCAGGGCTGAAGACTATTTGCTGATACCTTGTATTATGAGGGCTACAGCAGGGGGCCGATCATTCTCTTATAGAGCCCCACATCTATGGAGTAATCTTCCAGTTAGTGTCTTGGCTGAAAACTTATTTATTTAATCAAGCATATCCTTCATATTCCCCTGTTGTTCAGAGCTGTAGAGTATATAGTCATAGAGTGTTTTGGTAAACTGGGATGTATGGATGCTGTCGCCTGGCCTCTCTCATGAGATCATTCAGGTTTGTTGATGGTGGAGTGGCTGGCTGCTTTATGTCCCAGGGCTTTATGTCCCAGGGCTTTATGTCCCAGGGCGTATCTCTAGAAATATGGTTACACGTGCGGGTATGATAAGTTTTATTTTTAATTGAAAACAAAATATTATTTAAAATGTCAACGGTACCGGAACTTGAACTGGAACTAAGTCTAAATTTGAATGAAATAGTCTTACATGAGGAAATCTGTGACTATTTGTTTCTGTTACTATCAGATATTCATCAGTGACACTCCATTACCTATAATCCCTCTGGCAGGGGGCCCCAGTGTCACCGATGCATTTTCCACAATCAAACAGCACGTAAGAAATGCCAAAGTAAGGTGTGCATACAGTAATTGAAAGTTTTGGATGCATTATGTAAGTGTTTTTGTTCCTTTTTTTATTATAATTTTTTTTTTTATATTAAAGCGAATAACATCTTTAACAGACCCGACTCCAGTTCTCCACTCTTTCAAAGCACAATTTAAATTTGATTATTTGGCTTGCACTCACATTGTATGTTGCTGTACTCTATTCTTAACTTGCTGTTGTCTGGGAGCTAGTTTTCTTACGATGTGGTACAAGCAAGGGGGGGCTTGTTAGGGGTAATGATATTCACTTCATATGCCAGATGGTTTAGCGGTGGTATTGTGGGGTTTACCGATGTTCACTTCATATGCAAGACGGGGGACATTAATAAAAACCAGAACTTTTGGCAAGCCGACTGGGGGCCCCAGGACTGCTTGCAGTCCCAAGCAATTGCTTGGTTTTGCAAGCTGTTATTCTGCAAAGCAAACAGGATGCCTGATCTGTGTAAAGGTAGAAGAATGAACCATGATTTTAAGCCCAAACATCTTTCCTTTATTGAGAGCATAGAAGATGGAACATGACTTGTTCTTACTGCATGATCCCAAACACAGGGCGTATCTCTAGAAAAGCAATGAAGGAGTGGCTCTGTAAAAAGCATTTCAAGGTCCTAGAGTGGCCTTGCGAGTCTCTAGACCTTAACCCCATAAAAAATTGTCAAGGGAGCTGAAAGTCAGTGTTGCCCCAATACATAAAAAATATTAATAATAATAATAAAAATAATTGATATTTTATTGATCGTCATAGGGAAATTGTTCTCTGCATTTAACCCAACTAGGGCTGAACACCTGGAGAAGTGTGCTGCCCCATTGAGGTGCACTTTGAGCAGTTGGGGGTGCTCTACTCTATAGGAGATCTGCATGGAGGTATTGGCCGATATACCAGCTACAGTGTGTGCAAACCTGGGAAAGGCTTACAGGAAACGTTTTACCTCTATCATTGGCAACAAAGCTATAAAGTAATGAGTTGAAATTGTTTTATTGCCCCAATACTTATTTTCCATCATAGTTTACAATGTGATTTCCTGGATTTTTTTAATTCTCATTTTCTATCATAGTTGATGTATACCTATGATGATGTGTACCAGCATGAGTGTGTGTGATGAATAGTCAAAAATTCACATAAACACACTCCTAAACCTGGTGGAGAGCCTTCCCAGAAGAGTTGGAGCTGTTCTAGCTGCAAAGGGTGGACCGACATCATTTTGAGCCCTATGAATTAGCTCTTATGTGAGTCAAGGCAGGTGAATAAATATATATGTAGAGATATTTTATTTTATAGTTTTATTCTTTTTTGTATTATTGTTTTCCGGTCAGTCTGAAAATGTTTATCATGTGCGAAATGTAAAGCTGTCACTGCAATTAAATTGTATAGAAACTGTATTTATTTTCCGAAATGTGTATCTTTCTAACAAGCAGCTTTTGTCCCCCACTTGCATCAACATGCCCAGTCTCTCACGGACGCGGTCTCATGAAGAACTGTCTTCTCTTTTTGATAACCATTGGATTTGTTCTTTGTTATGTATCGTGATTTTGTACATGCTGAAGTTTTTATGCTTTAAAATATTTTCCCTTAATTATTGCATTTACACCTTGTGAAATAACATTTTGTCTTTAATAAACTTCCGTAACATTTCTTTAATAGACTGCTGTTGCTTTTGTAGAGGATTTAAAAATCACCTCTATTTGTTCATAATATTCAATTGTCAGAACTATCCTCATTGCTTTTAAAACAATTCCAGTACATGGCATTACATGCCTGGGGATTGCTAGGGGAACGCACTAGACCAGTACTTGTATGAACATTATGATTCAGCCTACATTAAGTATACAGGGATGTTCACAGACGTGGATTTGACAGTTGACCATACAAAATTTCTCAAAACAGCATTGTTAGGTTATTTCTAGAGGTCTGGAGGCATCTCTTGATGCAGGGGAGAGTGAAGGAGTGGAAAGAAAACGCGTGTATCTACAGTTTAATTTAAGACAGACACCCCCGCTTTTTTAATTCTGGCCAATTATCAGAACTACCCTTATAGCTTTTCAAAGCAATTTCCGCTTATTTAATATTTTTTTCGACCTATGGTGTTACATCCCTGTGGATTGCTAGGAGATGCGCAGTTCAAAAAATAATTTTGTATGGGCTGTGTAGTGCCTTTGTTTCTACAAACATTTACAGATTCCTCAAGATACCCACTGCCTAGCCTGTGCATCACCTGCTGCTGGCCTAGATAACCTCTAGACCGGCATCACTTACACATTATAATTTGGATATGAATTTTTAGGAAGTGGAGGGTTACAAAACATCCCGGAAGGAAAATAGTGAAGGGTAAATGGAAATGTATAGATTTTTTTATAAATGCCGCCTGGAGCTGCTGCATTTTGCCGGCGTCTTCCCAAACGGGGAAGGCCCCCTGGTGGTCGGCAGTGGATTTTGACCACTTACAAATACATTCTTAAGGTAATGTTGTACTTTGTTGTCCATTTATAGTTTGAATATTTTTCTCAGGAAAAACAAATATTATATATTGCAGTTCAAATATTAATATAAAAATATTATATAATGCTGTTTTAAGTCACTGTGTATATTCTACTGCCTGTAAACTGTCTAACCAACATCTTTAAGCGTCTCTGTGTACCTAAGGTGTACTGAAACTCAATGTTTGTACACTGTCCAAGCCAAAATCAATGGTCTTAAATGGTAGCAAGTTTCTGAGAATGGTGGATAGGCTGCTTGTATGTAATTCTCTCTCTTTAGACTTGAAAACTCGCAGCTCTGAATCTGGCTCAGTCTCATGAAATATCACAATATAGCCACTCCATTTCAGTCCTAAAAATGCTCAGCTGAAAACGTTAATGAGGACAAGACAGCTGATATCACTGTCATGCTGATTATGAGAGCAGATTTGTTGCTTTAAAATTGTAGTTTTCTACTGTTAACCATGGTTAACTCCAAGGTAACACATGCAGTCATCATTGCATCAAAAGGGTTTCAAATGCAATGACATTGCTGCTTATAAGATAGCACCCCAATCAACCATTTATTTAATCAATAACTTCAGGCAGTGAAGAAGGCTTCAGTGGTCTCGAGAAAGTCAAGCTAGCATCATGACCATCTGAAAAGAATTAAACTACAAGATGGTTTCACCACTAGGGCAGAGCTTGCTCAGGAATGGCAGAGGGCAGGTGTCAGTGCCTCTGAATGCACAGAGAGAGGAAAGAATTTTGGGGGATGGATTGGTCAGCAAAGAAGCCACTTCTTTCCAAGAGAAATATTAAGGACAGACTGATATTTATCTGTAAAAATGATGAAAAGTTGAGTTTTACCATGAGTCCTGTCATACCAACAGTCACCAAATGACATCCACGAAACTTGTCTACGACATTATAGGTTTTTATTGTTTAAGAAAAATACATTTTATTTATTTAGGCAACATTATAATTAAAAAGATTGACCAATGGTATATTGTATCTGGAATGTTAATCTTGGTATTTCTCTTCCAAGCTCCCACTGCTTCTGTTTAAGGCTGGATAGTGACCTCCACCTCTCCATAAACCTGCCTGAGAGCAGCACAGTCCAGACTGGCCATGAGCCTGGTGGTTCCTGCTCTTCGAGGTCTGAAATTCTCAGTCCATGTTATAGAGCTGCCTGGGCCAATTATGCTGAAAAATAAACATACTTTTTAAGCTGGGGTTTATCGATGATTTTGCACTATGAGTATGGACATTATATTTTGTAGCAGTAGCTTGTAGCAGTCTGACCCACCACGGTCCAGTCCATAATCCAGTCTGTGTTGTGATGTCCATCCAGGTTATTCTAAGTTTCTACTTTATCATGTCTCATCTGACTATAAGAGTTTCATACAGTATATGTCCCGTGGTTTTCTAAATGAAACTATTATGGTCACATGAGACATATATTTTATTGTGTGGCCATAATGACCAGGAGTATGGTTGAAGCCCATCTCCTTAAAGTTTTCCATAGACATCTAGGTTACATTTCCAACAAAACCAATAGTACCAATTTTTGATTTTACATTTTTTTTAACTGTCATATCTTTGGCATTTTTGGTCAATACACCTATATTTTGGATCAAAATGAAGGGCTAGGTCTCCTCTCTTGGTTAGGTGATAGAAGAAATACCTTTCGAGTTAAATACACAATTGTTGAGGTTGCAGCACTGGCATAATATGCTTATTTTCAAATGAAATCTGTTATAAAATAAATAATTGTCTTTAAAACATCTAGACATTTCCTTGTTTATGGTAAATATACAAAATTTAATGTCTTGTGGTTTTTGACTTATGAAGCATAAAACACAGAGAGCAGATAAAGGTATATTTTAGAATGTAATTTAGATCAATAGATTATGGTTATATAATGACTAATGTCTGTTTGCTGTGTTCAAAAAACTGGAGATTAACATCCATCTATCTATCTATACTGTATTTGTATAGATGCATATATACATATTACATACATATAAAACGAGGATAAACTGCACTTTCTAGTTATCATCATGTGTTGAAGTGATATCTTGTCTTTTATAAGGGAGCTGAAATTGTGAAGGAAATTACCTTTAAATTCTTAATTTGATTTAATTAAATCTTATTTAGCAGGTGCCCTTATCCCGAATTACTTACAAATGTAAGACTTCACAAAACCTCAAACTTTTTGCACAGCTGGACACAGAAGGACACAAATATGGATCACTGTATGGAAACCAACAAATTTACCTAAACTGTACCAATTTTGGCATGAAGTGTAACCAATATGTGAAATATTAAGCCACTATTCCAAAAGAATTTGGTTTATGTCAAAATTAACTGAGCAAGCTACTTGCCAAGGACTATATAAGAAAGTATATGTTGGGCCAATTGTGTGTCATTTGTAGCTCTGGGAATTGTAGTTACAATCTCTAGGCATTGACCATCCCATTATAGACATGAACTATACATATATCAACAGTGTATTTAAACATGTAACAGCAATGAATCCTTTGTGAATGATGCTTTAAATAATGTGAATTTGTTTTCTTTACCTGTATTGTTTTATATTGATTGACATGATGCCAGGCCCCTCCAAACGGACAAGCACATTTTCCAAACTGAATTTGAAGGGGTTAGTGAACTTCACAGTCACATACATTTCTTCAGCCACTCTGGGAGTACCAGTCACCTATAATAAAGAGAGCGAGGGATATGCATCAGTGTCTCCTGGAAGATGAAATTCTATACTGTTTAATTTCAACAGAAAATAGTAGAAATGTGAAACTACCAATGGCTTTGTTATACCAAAATTTGTAAAATCCACTAGAACATTGGTTGTTTCTTAATCATTTTATTTAGGTGAACATTTCAGACCTGCACATCAAGTTTGGGATTGTGCATAGTGATAACCCTCATGGCAGTTATGATCCGTCCCGTCTCCTGCACTTTCCCAGTAGCGATGAAGTTCAAGTTCCCCTGTTCAACCAGCTTACTCTGATAGTCCTTACCGTGCACCACTACTTTTTCCTTTTTAGCTACAAACAGAATGGTAGAAAAACAAAGATATTGCATTTTTATTTAAGCGATAAATCTGCGTAGCTCAGTTGGAACGATGGTTGATTCCCCAGAGCTGCAACAGTTGACAAGATATTGGGATGCTCAATCAGCTTATCCCAGCTTATGGAGCACATCATATGGAACACCTGAAGTTTACTTATTTAGAGATTACCATTTTTAATGTAATTTGTATGAGTTTGTGTCTGTTTCGGCCTCTCCCTTTTATCAGGAGTCGCCACAGCGTGTCAATCTTTTCCATCTCACTCTGTTCTCTGCATCTTCTGCTTTCACACCAACTAGCTGCATCTCCACTTTGGTCTTCCTCTCTGCCTCCTGCATGGCAGCTCCATTTCTAACATCCTCCTACCAATATATCCACTGTCCCTCCTCTGCACATGTCCAAACTATCTCAATCAGCCTTCTCTAACTTTGTCACCCAATTTTCCAACTTGTGCTGTCCTTCTAATATTCCCATTCCTAATCATGTCCATCCTGGTCACTCCTAAGGACAACCTCAATATCTTTAGCTCTGCCACCTCCAGCTCTGCTTCCTGTCTCCTAGTTAGTGCCACTCTCTCCAAACCATACAACAAGGTTGGTCTCACTACTCTCTTATAAACCTTTCACTTTTTCTGCAACCCTTTTTATCACTCCTGACACTTTTCTCCATCTACTCCATCCTGCCATTCCCATCTGCTTGAAAAGTTGATCCCAAGTATCTGAATTCCTCCACCTTTGTGACCACTTCTCCCTGTAGCCTGACAGTTCTGCGGTTCCCTGCTTTCACTACAGATAACAATGTCATCTGAAAACATCATAGTCCATGAGGATTCCTGTCTGACCTCATTTGTTAGTGTGTCCATCACAAAAGCAAACAAGAAGGGGCTCCAAGTCGATCCTTGATGCAGTCCCACCTTTACCTTAAAGCTACCTGTCACTCCTACCGAACATCTCGCTACTGTCATGCTGTTCTCATACATGTCTCAAACATACCTTTCAGCCTCTGGAATTCCTCATACAACACCACAGGTCCTCCCTCTGCACCCTATCATAAGCTTTCTCTAAATCCACAAAGACACAGTATATCTCTTTCTGACCTTCTCTATAATTCTGCATCAGCAATCGCAAAGCAAAAATTGCATCTGTGGTGCTCTTTCTTGGCATGAAACCATACTGCTACTCACAAACAGTCACTGATTGTCTAAGCCTAGCTTC